>JAWWLR010000092.1:65973299-65984531 GCA_035041075.1 Acraspis erinacei | reverse complement strand
CTAACCGTACCTTGATTATCCCTAGATTCGTACATTTTATTTGAATTATGGACATGCGATTAAAGAAATATTAATACCAGAAGTCTCTCCGTTTAAGCAGCAAGAATCAGATGGTTAAAACAAAACTCCTGTATGGCTGTATCTATACCAGCAATAAAATATAATGAATCTAGTCATAAATATTGTTGTACCGCCAATTAATTTCTATCAGTGAACCTAGAGAAAATAAAGCAATGTTTTAAATTTTTTGAAAAATGACTAATTAAAGAATATTAGTTGACAAGAAGAAAGAATTCATTAGTTTACTTATAAGGACTTAAAATATCTTTAGATATCAGACCGAGATTTTTGTAAAGAGGGAAAGCCTGCAAATCACTGTGACAGTATCTATCAGACATCGCTCCATTCCGTTGCAGGTTGTACGAAAAAGTACATGCTTCCTCTGAGCGTGCAGTCAAGCGACGTTATTTACGGCGAATCCTCGTATTTTACAGAGTTTGCCGCGACCCAGCTATGCGTAGATATGCAAAGCGTTAATGTATTAGCAGGGAAATGCAAATTGAGCGCAAAACCACGAACCGAAACAATGCTTTTAGTCGCAGGGGAGGGTTACGCCTCGTGGCCCGTTACTTCGTAAATTAACATTAACCTATTATAAATAAACGATAACTCAAATTAACGCTAATGCCTTCCTCGCATTAAACCGATATCACCTGGCTCTGCAATACCTTCGTGAAACGCTTTAGCTTATTCATTGTAAAAATTTCTCTCAGAAGAGTTTATAGAATTTGAATTACAGCTTTTATTAGTAACAATAATTGATATAATATGACGTTTTAGTTACGAAATACTCATCGGAAGCTTTTTGCTTGGAACCAAGTTTTAAGGGATTTTAAAGATTTCCGGTGTGGATCGAACATAAACAGTTTTTTTTCTTAAAGTGCTGGACCCGAATATTAAAAATGTTTGAAAGGTCTGGTTTTACATCGCTACAAGAACTTATTCTTTCAAACTGGGCAGCCCTTTGGCAGTTTTTATTTCTTTGTCCTTTCTTTGTCCTTTCTTTGTCCGCATTCATTACTTGTATGTAAACGTGAACGGAAGTTATAAAGGAACTCATTTCAGTTTAAAGAACGGAGCATATTTCTTGAAGACCATGATAAAATTCCTATCTCTAGATAACCAATGGCTGATTTCACCATGTTTACCCAATATCCAGGTCGCTAATTTATTCAATGTATGTAGTGACTCCGCATTGCCACCCTGTAAAGTTCGACGGACGCAGTACGAAATTAATTCCAATTGCTGTCAAACTCGTTTGAATATAAATTCAAGAAAACCAAATCAACATTTGCTATTATTGTCTAATATGTGATAAAAAAGATAGTTTGAATGAGTGTATCACACAAAATAAACTAGTAGTAAATACATTATGGACTTTTCCCCTAACATTAATAATATAAACAATTTAAAAATCCATTACGAAACATATTTCAAAATATTAAGTTTCAAAACTTTTTTAAACAAGAATTAATCGTTCCGAATTCAAGAAATTCAAATTTCGAAAATAGGACAATATTAAAAAGGGAAAAATTGAATATATTAAGATTACAATTCTGAAAATTGGATCATTTAAAATTCTAAGTAATTTAAAGTTCCCCATTTCTTATTAAAACCGCTCGAAGTTTCAATTATAATATAGAATATGTAATTATTTTAAATTAAAATAATAATAATAATAAAAATAAATAATAAATAATAAATAATAAATAAATAAAATAATAAAAATAAAAAATAAATTTATCATAATTTCGTCCTTCATAATGGAAAAATTACATTAATAAAGTTTTGTAATTGAATGACTCTAATAAAACGTTAAAAATAAACAATAATTCTGAATATTGAATATTGAAAATAGAAAAATTTCTACTACTGAACTTTGAAACTTAAACGAAAACGCACTTTTATATACTAACAACCTTTAACCTTCTGAGTTTTTATTGCAAAATTAAAATTCATGAAGAAAATTGTTAACTAAAAAATGATTTCATTTTTAATACCTGGTTCTAAAATAATCTGATATCTAAGGATTGAATTTGAAACATTATTGATTTAAATTTGTATAGTTTTTAATTTATTCTGAGTCCATGGAGGTCATAGTTCATATGAATATGAGATGTTAAGAATATTTAAAGAAGCTCGCAAATAAATGTTTGAATAAAAACACATCAGCGATCTCTTAGGAAATTGAATTTAAACACAAAATAAAGTTTTTCTTCGCCATAGTACAGCATCGATGACTTTAGTCTTATCTATGCACTGTGGCAGTTATTCTAATTTAGCGGTTATGCCTTACGCTTTTTTAGATTTGGAAAGTTTTTAAACTCAAGTTTTTCTAGTAAAATACACCAGAAAAAATTCAAATTAGTAATATTTGCAAATAACCGAAATTGAGGCTTCTGAGGGTATGCTGAGTATGGTTTAGTGGAAATTCCACGTTTGGCTACCATAGTAAGATAGGTGAGATTGGTGTTACCTCGTACTCACTCGTACGAATCTTAAAAATCATAAAAAATGAGACAGATTGGAAAGTTCAACTGTTCTGATTTCTTGGAAATTAATAATGTTTTAAACTATTTCTAACTACTGGTGCAGAAGCGATTATCTATCGCTGAACTCACTAATTAATTACATGACAATTTTTTCATGGTGAATATGCAGGCGTCATTTAAATATAAAAATCTTTCTTTCCGGGTAGAAATTTAAGTCGGGGGATGGCCAGTCTACGGCTAGAGAGCCCGGCTTTAAGCCGGGAGCTGGCCGGGGACTCCGGCTTTAAGTCGGGCTGTCTACAAGGTTTCTCGTCGGAATCCGGCCAGCATCGTCACGTACGCTGCGCTCGCCAGCGTCCGGCCATGGATCATGGCTGTGATATGGCCGGGCTGCCCGACTGTGACCCGGACGGGATCTATTGGTGGTTTACTAGATTTAAATAATTCGGGTTTTAATTTTATGAAGAGAATTTATCATTGAATTAGGGGATCAATTTTATTCTTTTTTACTGTTTGAGTTGGAGCATATTAATCTATGAAACTCCACATGCCTTGCACACAGGCAACATTAAATTACAAATATGCTTAACTTTTAAGCACTCTTTGTCTAATTATTTATTATTATACGACGTTATGTCAAATTTCCATGCGGGCCCCGTCGCTGGGGCCCCGTCGACGTTGAATATTTAATAATAAAATACAGTTCATTAAAAGAGATGAAGAAGAGACGACAAAAGTGAACAAAAATTTCTAAAGTCTCGAAACTGCGACATTTCTGGCGGCATTCTCAAAATACGATAATCTAAATTTCGGAACTTTATACTTAATCAGTGGTATTAAAATGAATATATTTATTTCAATCATATATTTATCAGAAATTTTTTAATTTGCCCAGATAATTTTAAAATCACGCCAAAAAAACTAGTTCTTTCGAGAATTTTGTTATTTGCCCTGTATATTATATATTAGGTATTATATTATTTAAAGTATATTATGATTCGTTTACAAAAGTTCAAACAATTATAAATTTAGTATCTGTATAATGTTTTTGCCGTTAATAATTTATCATTTTATTATAATCTCTATTTGAAAATGCTTACAAATGAAATCAGAAAAAGTAATTAAGTTATAAACAAAGTTTAATAATTTCATTATTGCCAATCAGCGCCTGGCCAGCTACCGTCTGAACATTCGATCACAAGATTTACCCGATTAGAGCTCAGTCAGCCCCGGACCGGGCGATTTGACATAAATTTTGCCTAGTCAGTCTGCCTCCAGCGCACGGCTAGGCTCTTAAAAAACCAAACACAGCCCCGCCAGCCCCGGAACAGTAACCTTGTTGTACTAGGGTTAGCCCGGGCTATTTCCACACGGGTTTTTTATTGCAAATTGACGCAGTTTAATGCTGTTGAAATCTTGGCTATATACTGTAGGGTGGTCTTCCCTTTGATTGAGCGTTTGTGTGCAACAGCAGCCTGCTAACATTTCCAGAGCTCAGTCGTTCTAATTTTGTTTTAAATATAATTTTATATTTAAAAGTAGGCTGTTTATATTTAAAGTAGGCTATTCTTGCATCTAAACGCTAAATTACATCAATAGAGAAAGTTGAATCTAGTCATAAATATAGAATTCTTAAAATGCTTTTGCGGGTGAACAATTTTCTTGCAGCGAAGAAATACCTTTCTCTAAAATTTCTTTGGAAGTCGCGTGGCATTCGAAGCATTTTAGATATACTGTTATTCAGGAACAATGAGACAGAAATCGACGTTTAGACGTCCAGAAGCCACATGTTGCTCTCTTTTCAGCGTTCTTAATATCGCAACAGATGCGGTTTTCGGAATCTGCATACGATGCGCTGCAACATACATGTACGTCGAGAATTCGATACCGAGAACACTCTGCACCACCGAAGAACATTGTTACAATGTCTGCTTTGAATTCAGATAACGTATCTCACACCATGGATCTTCTCTCTTTCTTGATGTCTTTCTCTTTCCCATCTCTAGGATATAATGAACCGCAGCAACATGTCAGATACGTAAATTTTGCTTGAAATGACAGCTTCGAAACCTCTTCTTATCGGAATTCGATATCAAACATTTTGCATTTCACTTCGTTCTCGCCAATCCTGCCAGACTGACGCTTTTTTTTATATCTTTCCTCTAATTGCAGAAAAATTCTTGCGCCTACATAGAGGATCACCAACAAAAGAAGGTGACACACAGTGCGAGGAAATTCCCTTTTTCGTTCAATAAATGTTCAGAGCCTTCAATTTGGGTTCGATTTTGAATCAATTTTTAAATTAAAGTTCATTAAATTCTGAAAAACTTGAATCTCCGAACTTTTTTCTCCCCTATTTGTTTATTAATAATTTTTTCTCTCAAAGTATAGAAAAACTGAAATTTTGTACACAACAATTTTTTACGTTTTAATAGCTGATTAGGTAAACTTTATATTGTCTTAAATGAATGTTTAGGGACTCATAGAATACAAATAATTATATATAACGATCTAGGAGCTTTATCGTACTCAAAATTGTTTTTAAAAATATGGGATGATGTTAGCCATTTTAATGGACAGGGCCTAAATGACTGTATATGGAAATTATTTTATACTGACCAGTTTTGAAATCTCTGAGAATTAAGAATTCTTAGACCTATGTTTGGCTCCTGGAACCTCAAAATATTGATCGATCTATTTCAAATTTGACGTCAGTTTATAAGAAATAAAAAATAAAGTTTTAAGTTTTCTGAGGCTGTTTTTGATTCGCAGTTTTGTTTATTTTTACCCACTGTGCTGACCAGTGAGATGCATCGAAACTGCATATAGTTAATAATATCTCGTACATTTAGAGGAATCTCCTAGAATCAGTGAATGCTGCGAACATTTTCTGATATCTTTCAAAATATCCAGAGGTTACTGAAGTCCGCTAAAATATATTCACTGCATTTTTTTAAGTTACTTAAATTCCCTTGAAATCTGTCAAAATATCTGAAGTCATTTGAATTCACATGAAGTCACTTGAAATTAATGGAATTCTCCTGACATCAGTGAAGGCTTCCAAAGTCATTATTTAAATATTCTGAAGTATCTAAAAGTTAAAAATAGGCGTATAGTTGACCGGTTAAGTTGTCATTACCTCGTCCATATTCATTTACATATGTTTAAAGTAATATCTGCTATTTATCGTATTTATGACTAATACAAATTTTTAATAATAAATACTTAATTTGTATGTTTTAGATGAGACAAATTCACATACTTTATTTTTCTCGTCTAGGATTGCAAATATAAAGAATTTTTTAACAGTATTGTGTAATCTAACAGATATGAAGGTGATTTAAAATAATAATGATCGTTTAAGAGAGTAGAAGGGAATTTCGTGACTAGATCTTCAGACTGTGACCTACCATTTCAGGATTTTGAATGGGATGAGATGGTAGAGCAAAGTAATTGGGAACACAATGGCTGTCTTCAAGGTGGGTGGGAAGAGGTGGTGAAAGAAGGGGGTAGTTCTGAGAACCAGAGGCGGCTAAGCAAGGCAAAGGGGGTGGTAATGTTCCCTGACGGATGTCGCTTCCGAAAGGTAACGTTTTCGAGATAGTGACTTCTGGGTCACAATAGGGCACTTCGACAGAAAATGTAATAACTACAATAAGAGACAACCTCCCTTAATACTTTATAATTCAATATTTGACCTTCGCACATTGAGGACGATTATTCAATTTATGACCAATTTTCCAAGGGCCAAAAAGTGATAACGAATTTTTTATAAGTATATTTTTTGTTGCTGAAAGTAATATAAAATCGGAATTTGAAAAAACTTGGCTAAAGTTAGAAATACACTGGGAATTCCATTTAAGTAACTCCCATTTAAGAACTTTCTAGAATTTCAGTCCTCGGAATTTTGGTGACGCAGAGACAGAAATAGCTCACACGACCCTGGCCCTGAATGATTACTTTCAGAGCCAGCGAATATTGTGTTCGATTTAAGTGAAGGCCACTTAGCCCTTTGACTGAAATCGCAATTAAATTGGATTTTCGGTGTATTTAAAAATGCTGCTGAAAAATCTCGCCTTGCCCGAGGTCAAATTTTTTTTCCTGACAAAAGTCAAATTCTCCGCACTATTACGTCCCGAGCTTAAAGAAATCACATTTTTCGTCCCACCTTACAAACTTGACACATCACTTTAATATACATAAGTAATTTTACTCATAAAAATTGTCTTAATTTTGATGGAAAACGTGTTTGTCATTTATTCATACCGTTTTTAAGGCATAAGTCTACCTTTACGGTAAATATGGAAAGAACAGCTTGCTGTTTTATATTATGATATCATGTCGGGAGAGGAAATCAGATATCATTTTTCTCATACAATTCTCTTTGCCTTCACCTACAAAGTAATAAAATGGTGGATAGCAGGAGGTTTAAAAACGGGGATCGACTAAGCATGCACGGCTGAGCACGGATAAATGATTCAGAGTTTTGGAAATATGAAAAGTAGAGTGGCATGGATGGCAGGGTGGAGTAGCCTGACTACTGGTCGTGGAGTGAGAAGAGTGAGACGGTATTCGAAGACTAAGGGGGAGGAGATTTAGAGGTAGACCCCCGATTTCCAAGAGAGCTCTTCAGGAGACGGCCCTTGAGTAGTATGTGTATGCGGGTCCTCCCAGCGGTGTTCATACTATTTGTACTGAATTGTGTATGGGCCTGCATGTTCGGATTGAATTAAAGATATATTTTCTAAAAGAAATAAGGTCTGAAAGGAAAAGCTACAAAAGTACTCAATTTTTAACTATAGAAGAATCTTTTTGACTCTCGCTAAAAGGTGGAGTGCTATTTATGCACTATCTTGGTAATTTCGGTTATCATAAAAAAATAATAGTAATCAATTTTTTCTAAGTATCTAAACGAAATCATTTTTGTGTTGTTAAAGGTTGACAAAGAGATACACATTATGCGTATATTTATGTTATAAAGCTATGAATCGATATTTCATATTATATGGTAAAGGGTTCGTTAATAATTCAATCAAAGCGTCTCGAGGAAGTTTACGAATCTAAGATGAAATTTTTATATCACTGCACAAGTGGTGGAATAATGCAAATTTTAGATCGCTTCGTAAACATTTACCTTTCAGGCACTTTGTGTACAAGGCACATCAGCGGCGAGTCACAATCGCGGCTAGTAAGCACATTATGGCATTTCTCATTCGGAAAAATTTGAAGGCTACAAAAAATTGAAAAAATTACGGCGAGTCACATTCGCGGAAACCCACATTACGGCGAAGAATTGATTTCTTTAATTATAGTTTTTTGAATATGATTTCCCATCTCATCTTAAAATGCTAGCGCAGGACTAACTTTTAGGGAGAAGTAACATTTAATTAATAAGATCTGCGCTATATCAAAGGATGAAACGTTTCTAATTAGGCAATCGAAAGAGAATTCGTCGATGAACTTGGCAGCATTCCAATTCGATGCTCTATCAAGTAACCTAATAACGTTTCCGCCAAAGGATGCTCTTTGGCGTTGAGCGCCCTCATACCTGAGACTCACCAAGGCTTATCAAACTTAGCCGTTGTGCATAGCATCACACACACCTAAGGAGTTAGTTTCAGTTACACGTACATCCGTTACCACGACACGAAATTCTCAAGTCGTGTGTGAGCAGAGGAAGCGATCGGAAATTGGAAACCTTGCTACTCGTAGGGGGCGTTTAGCGGTACGAGAATTTCAGAAACTTTTGGGGACACGTTTATAATAACTTTAATGAAATTTACGACGGGTTCCTGTTTCGCGGGAAAATATCGGTCATATAAGGATCATAAGGCGGCATGCCAGCTAGGCTATTATTACTGAATTTACCAAGCGGAAACAATGTCGCCAAAATTGGCTTTTTATTTTCGCACCTAGGGAAGTTGGTTGTTTGTTAGGTTCTCATATATTGATCGAATGGCACGACTTTGATGCAGTGTTAACCGGATTTCAAAATTTCATAAATGTTTCAAATTTTTGTGGCTTCAGTCAGACAGTTTATTGCATTTTTGCAATTTTTCAAATTCACCTTTATTCTTTCACGTAGAAATGTGTGTTTTCGATTAATTTTTAAATTTGAATTAAACGTTGAATTTCGGTACGGAAGCAACGTTCAACGTGGTAATATAATGACCATAGCTATTAAAGCCCATACTGCACAAATCGGGTTCGCGGCTTTGTTCAAACAATTTTCAAATGGGCTGGTACACTTGATCAGAGAACCAGAGTAAATTTATATCGCGATCAATGAATGAGTACTGAGCCATGATGAGAAGAGTTTGGTGCGCTGTAAATATGAATACGCAATTAATAACAGTGGATATTCCAACATAATATTTTTCTCGCGGCCGGTTTATATCAACTCTGGAGGAAATTAAATTTCAATAATTGGAAATGCCAGAAAAAAGGATACTGAAAAATGGGAGCCTGGAAAGCAATTATAGCGAAATGCCAAAAACTCGATTTTATATGGTCAGTTATTTATAATTGTTTAATTAGGAAGTTAATAATACGTTTGATATAGCTTGCATGAAAATATGTATGAATGGAAAGCAAGCAAAGAATGTCTGTCAGCAGGGTAATAGGCCTCCCGAAACGAAAGATTTTGGATACTCATGAGCCCTCGTGGAGAACTTTGTTTCATGGACGTGGTTGGCGTAAAGAGTTTTGAGCTGCCTATGGGATTATTAGTCAGTTTGTGTGACGTACGAGGAATTTGTGAAGCTCTCCACCTTGGGTAATTGCTATAGAGATTCAGCAGTAACTCGTGTCGGAGCAGTGTTATGGGACGAGTATGTTTAAATAAATAGCAAGCGAGTTTCACATTTATCTAAAATCTATCCCTTCTTTTACATGTTCCTTATTTACCCTTGATATATCAATTCCTTGATCCGCGGTAGTATAATGAGGATAGAACCAAACGAGTTACGCTTACCCTGAAAGGAATTTGGCTTAATGGCATAACGAAAGTTATAGAAAGAAGAATATCAGTACATTGCCTGATATTTTTTTTCTTTTTGTCTATAGCTGTACAAAATGTGCATTTCACTTTTTTCTTTCGTATGATGTTTAATTCTTTTCTCTCTTCTTTGCTCTTTTTTTACTTTTGACCTCTGTTTGGTATACTTATTGTGGGCTTCTCAGATAAGACAACCTCAGATAATTATATGATTCAACAGGAACAGGTAACTAGTTGTAATTAACGGTTAGATCAAGGTAATATTATTAATTTATATTATTAATTTTATTTTACAAAATATAAAATACAAATACTAGGTATTAATAACAATAACAACAATAAAAAATAATAATGTAATAATTTAATAATGGAACAATGTAATGTAGTAATGTAAGCAAGTTGGTTAGATGCTCGGACTTCACTTCAGATGTCCCAGGTTCGATCTCTGAGCCGGTACCTCTGGAAATATTTCTATGTACCTTTACCGAAGTTCTGGTGATTCGGAACCCAACTTAAGCTATAGGCGCCCTATCGGGCACTTGACTCCAACCCAGTTCTTCAATGATGGGGTACAAACCTGGCTTTGTTCAATGTGTCAGCGCAGACTGCTATCATTAGATCACTTGATTGCATTATAAAAATGCTTTCCACATGTTGAGTAGTAACCATCTTAAGCCTGTGACCAAATTTTAAAAACTCATAATAAGACGGTAGCTCTAGGAAAGCATCCAGAGGTGACTGTTGCCACCTCCAACGCTCGCAGCCGCTCGTGATTGTATGCCTACAACATCATCGCAAGAGGTTTCAAACAACGTATTAAATTAACTTATAACATCCTAATCTCATAAGTCACTTGACTTATTCCGGGGCTATGATTTAAAACCGGATTCACCCGAGTAAAAGTTTAAAAAAATAATGATGTAATAATATACAAGTAACAAGTTTTAATTACCGGTTAGGTCAAGATAATATTATTAATTTTCTTTAAAAAAATATAAAATACAAATACTAGGCTTTATGGAAAGTTGTAGTTGTCTTTGTCACAAATTAAAACTCAATATCTTATGGCTCATTTTAATTCTTTCTGGACTTTAAGTGAAATATTGCCACTATAACTTTTGGCTGAAGTTACACGTCGACAATTTTTGAAAATAAGATATAATGTATACGAAAAAAGGTTATTGCAACTTTATGAAGAGATACGATTATAATAGGTATTTATCTTCATGCAATTCTTAAATAAAGATTCGGAACTGGAAATTCTCGTCTGAAGTAGTTGATTGGCTCGGCTCAGAAACTCTCTTTCAGAATGACAGTTCACGTAACCATTCATACTCTTGAAATTTTTTTGCGGGACTGAAATATGTATTACGAATTAGGGAATTGCGTCAAATTCAGGCAAAACCGACAGGTTAAGATTCAGTTCACTATAAAAAGTTAATAAGATGTGAAATTGATACATTTTTCTTTATTTCAAGTTTCACATTATTGTATATTATACGTTCGTGTGTATGAGTTATCCTAATAAAATAATGATTTAGTCACTTAATTATTTTTAAAAAGCTTGATTTCGGCTGTCCTTCCCCACATGTCGGAGCATGTTCGACGTCGGTTTCTTCATGAAATATAAATATTTTATTATGTAAAACTTTGATCGTATTCGTATCTGTTTACTTTATGGCC
>JAWWLR010000092.1:65904295-65917526 GCA_035041075.1 Acraspis erinacei | reverse complement strand
GGTATTCCTGCCGATAGAATTAGATGGTGTGAAGCATGAGGGACCTTTTCGGATAACTAACGTGTTATCACCACATTGTATTTTGGGCTGGGACTTTATGCGGAACTTCGATCTCATCTAAGATGGATCTAGAAACGCGTGGTATTTAGCTAGGCCTCCTGGTGCGGAACAAATCGTTCATCATGGGGACGGTAGTACAACTCCTATGAGCAGATACGATATCGGACAGCAAGAGACTTGCTATGGATTGGTGGAATTGTCAGAGGTCGAGAGTGACTGTCTGCAGAAATTTCTTACAGAAGTCATTCCGTCTGGCGTTCCGAAATACGGTTGTACCCACCTCGTTGAACATAAAATTGATGTTCAGGGACATTCCCCAATCAAACAGAGACACTATCGAGTTTCTCCGATTGTATTGGGAGCAATGTATGAAAAGGTGGATAGACTATTATCGGAAGAGTTTATCGAACCTTCTAATTCAGAGTGGTCCAGTCCGGTCGTAATGATGAAGAAACCTACAAGTGCATATCGCTTGTGTATTGACTATAGAAAAGTCAATGAGATCTGTAAGGGTGATGCATATCCACTTCCGTTTTTAGAAGATATCCTGGATAAGTTACGGTCGGCCCATTATATTTCGACTATTGACTTGAGTCTAGCTTATCATCGGGTTCCTCGGTTCCGGGGAGTGGTTTATTCGGCAGCTGAGAAGATTCTTAGGTATGGCTAGCTGGTAACGAAATTTTATAAGAAATTTTGCCTCGCTTGCTGAACCCCTCACACGTCTGTGGCGGAAAAATAACCCTTGGAATTGGTTTGCGGAACAAGAAATGGCGTTTGAGATGATTAAGAAGGCAGTCTCGTCGGCTCCAATTTTGGCATGTCCGAATTTCGAACTCCCCTTTTTATTACAAACTGACGCCAGCAGTTTTGGCTCAGGTGCAGTTCTGACACAAGTAATTGAGGGGGAGGAACGAGTGATTGCTTTCGCAAGCCGTACGTTATTGGATGCCAAACGTCGGTATTCTACTACGGAACAGGAGTGTCTGGCCGTAATTTGCTCTATCCGAAAATTTCATCATTTCTTGGAAGGTTTTAAATTTACGGTAATCACGGATCATAGCAGCTTACGATGGCTGCATAATTTGCACAATCCTACTGGTCGTTTGGCACGTTGGTCATTGGAACTATTAGAGTACCAGTTTGAAATAGTCTATCGTAAAGGTATGTGGAGCGGAGGTAATTGATGATCCGCGGTACTCCCGTCGAGTTAGAGATGTACAAGATTTCTCTAGAAGATATCATGGTTGGAAGGTTCTGGAGGGAAAACTGTATACATTTAGACCAAATCCTCTGATAGACCCAATCAGAGAAGATACAGAGGCGTGGAAATTAGTGGTACCAGTCGATAAACGGCAGCAGGTGTTAACCGAGGTAGATTATTAAGCTCGGGCGGGGCACTTAGGGGTATAGAAGAACTACGCTAGGGCCGCCGTCTCTTATTGTTGGTCTGGAATTTTTAGGGGCGTTGTGAATTACGTGAAAGGATACGATACTTGTCAACGCACAAAGGTTTCACAAGAAGCTCGTCCTGGGTTATTGGTAAAAAGGGTAGTAGACCAATTCTGGGCATTGGTATCAATGGATTTCATGGGGCCTTATACTCGAAGTCAAGCAGGTAATTGTTATGTGGTGGTCTTTCATAACTACTTCATTAAGTGCATCGAGTATAAATCCCTGCGTGCAGCCCACGCCAAAAATGTGGGGACGGGTTTGGAGGACCTTGTTATCTCCAGATGGGGTAAACCTGAGGTCATCTACACCGATAACGGGACGGAATTCGTCAATAAAATCATGACTGATTTAACCAGATTTTATGGCATCCGTCACTCCCCTAGCCCAGTAAATCATCCTCAGGCTAATCCAGCCGAAAAGAAGAATCGAGTATTGAAAGGTATGGTCCGATCATTCGTGGATTCGAATCAGCAAGAATGGGATGTTCATCTCCCAGAATTTAGGTACGCCTACAATACTGTGGTCAATACTACAATTAAAGTGAGGCCAGCCTTTTTAAATTGTGGGAGGGAATTGCGGCTGAAAGTATGTCTCCGAGGAGAGGAGGAGAGCCCTGATAAGATTCCCGAAGCCGATAGAGAGAAATGGGTAAACCGGATGGAGCGCTTAAAATAATTTCGGGACCTTGTGACGCTTCATTTAGAAGATGCTCACGAGAAACAAAGTTGTTATTATAAGCGATCGCGAAGTGATTTTAAATAGCAAATAGGCCATCGGGTTTTGAAGCGTTGGACGGTATTAGCCTCAAAGGAGAAGAAAATATCGGCCAAATTGAATAAGCGTTTTCATGTTCCCTTTCGCGTGATGGGAATACGCTCATCCCTGGTCTATGAATTGGCTAACTATAATGGGAGAGCGCTCGGCGCTTTTCATGTAAAGGATCTCAAACCATATACATCGCGACAAGTAGAGTTATTATGTGATTCAGACTTTTCTGTCTTTATTTTCTTTTATTTATTTTTTCTATTATTCTCTTTCTTACGTTAGTTAGAATTAGTTTTGTTTGCATGGAGACTGGCATGTTCTATTTTCTTTTAATAGGAAAGTCATCAGCGAGGGAACCATGGGCTCAAAATGCCCTAACATCGACCCGACGGCAGTGCAGTATGCGTTGGAGGCCCTGCGGAGGGGGGAGATCACCTTGGAGGGCATAGCCCCGGACCCCAACAGCCAACGCATACTACGGGAATTGGTGGGTGGTATTGAGATCGCCAGGCAGGAGCCCACACCGAACGCAGGTTCTAGCATTAACCAGTCCCGTCGCAGCCAATCTATTTGTGGCGACGAGGGGTCTGGAGAGGAGTTGGGGCAGTCGCTGGTCTGCGCCCTGAGGAGAAGGGCAGTCTCAGATCTGGGGGTGACCCATTTCCATTGGAGAGGATGAGGGATCATCGACAGGTTTTGTAGGGGTATCCGCAGGGGCAGCCCACAACGGCAGAGGAGGATCAGGAGGACCTTCCGCAGACGGTCCAGGAGGAACTTCCTCAGCCGGTCCAAGAGGACCTTCGTTGGTAGTACCGAAGGGGACTGATCTTATCTTGGCAGGTGAAGATTCTACTCGTGTTTTTGGTAAAGATTGGATACCATATACTGACAGCTTTTTTAATTCAAGATACACTCTCCCAAGATAGATAAAAATCTGATGATAGGACATAAGGATCCCAAAAAATGACAAGTTTCAAAATTTCTCATTTCCCTGTCGATCCGTTAGTTCGTCTTACTGTACTAAGGATTCAAGGCAAGGTACCGATCCAGGACCCCTGGCGTTTGGGCACTGACTGGAATGAGAAAATTTCACTTGAAGTAAAGGAAAAATGGGTTTCACGGCTGACAAAAATAGGTCATGCGGAGACGCTAAGAATAACACGCAGTTACCTCTGAGAATTGGCGCAAGTTCACGACATGCAGGTGCATGTATTGGTCGATGTCACCATCGAGGACCTTGCAGCAGTTGCCTATCTTATCTTGTAGGGAGATTATGGAAGACGTACAATGCTAATAATGGCCAAGATTAGAGTCACTCCTATCAACACATTGACAGTTCCGCGATTGGAATAACAGAGTGCTGCAATGGCAACCAGACTTGCACTTTTTATCGTAGCATTTCATTTCCCCTTCAAGCGCACATATGGGAGGTTCTTGCGAGGGGTTCGTGGACTCTGTGAAAAAAGCTGCATCAACCACGCTGAAAGAAATAACACCTCAATAAGAAACACTGCAAACTCTGATAGTTGAGGCAGAATATTCAGCCAACTGCCGACCCTTATCATATGTATCAGACGACCTGAGAGATGACAGACGTCTGAATCCAAACGAGTTTCTACACCTGGAGAAGTGCATGAAGTACATGCAGCGCCAGGTTCGTTTCCCAATGGAGACATGCTTCGCAGATAATGACGAATTTCTCACTGTCTAACGAACCAATTCTGGCAACGCTGGAATAAAGAGTATTCACTCGAGACCTCCAGAACCTCCCTTATTAACAGAAGTTGTTGGGACGGACGTTATAACTAAACTTTCCACCATATGAAGAATTACTACATAACTTGGACATGATTTGGGTTCGCAAAAAATACTTATAGCATAAAGGAGTTGGTTCGGCGTATAATCTAAATAATGAATAATACAAACAATTGCTGGAGGGATGAGTGAGCTCAAGGTAAAAGAATTACGAGAAACCATGTACGTACGGAAACTAGATACTTTATGTATGCCTGAAACAAATATAAAGGGGGGAGGTAATTACATAAAAAACGGGTTTTTCAAAGGCGTATATGAAATTTGGTCAGGAGTAGATAGTGAACCATATGGTAGGCAAGGAGTAGATCTGATTTTGAATGAAAGAGCGAAGCGGAATCTCGTAAATCATGATTTTGCGTCTCCCAGACTATGGTGGGCTAGAATGAAAGTAGGAAGCAGAATAGTATTTATCATAACGTGCTACGCCCCAGTTGATAATGATCCCGGATAAGTAAAAAGACAAGTTTGGGACACTTTATATAACACAATAAACATTTGCAAACATGTTGAAAGAATAATTCTGCTAGGAGATATGAATGGATGAGTGTGCATTCAAGATCCGGATACAGAAAGAGTACTAGGTTATTTTGGGGATCCAAGAACAAACTATAACGGAGCTAAATTTGTTAGCTTATGCTGAGAAAAGGGTCTGTTTATCACGCATACCTGATATAAAGGGTAAAGCCACAGTATAATTGACTCTGTTATTGCGGATAAAAGACCAAGATAGCTAGTCAATGATACAAGGGTAATGAGGGGTTCTGAATGCATTACTGATAAATTCCGTCTGATCTCCATAATTAACTTAGGTCGGGGATGGACAAAAACGAAAACCAAAAAAAAAAAGACAACCGCGAATCAAAATTGAGAAGCTACAGGAACCGGATGTTCGAATAGGTTTTCAAAATAAAACAAACGAAAGAATAGATCGGGTAACCTGGAAGGCACTTATAAGAATCAAAGATATAGAGGCCGTGTGGTCCAAGTTCCGGGATATCATTGTTAGCTGTACGATCGAAGTATTTTTGTACCGCGGTTGTGGAAAGAATGTCTGGTGATGCTTTTTGGGATGATAAAATTGAAGCTGCCCAAAAAGCAAAAAACAGGCCTACAGGAGAACTTTGAACATCGCAGGTCCTATCGAGGAGGAAAGAAAAATACGTAAAAATGATTACAGAAACGAAAAGAGGATACACAAACAACTAGTTAAGGAAAGGAGGATAAAATTAGAGCAGAAAATTGGAAGAAAATACAAAACGACTTTGAAAGAAACAAAAAATTGCTTTATAAAAAAATGAAGGGAAATAAAAGTACAGTATTTTCAACATGAGACACAGTAAAGGGTAAATGCTATATAATGCAGACGTGATACTAGACTCTTTGAGAAAACATTTTAGGGGACTATTCGGAGATGAAGCTATAGAACACTACAACAGCGATGTAGAACACAATGCGTTATAAAACTCAATTGAGAAAGTCTGTGTGACTGATGTTACAGATATAATCAAGAACATGAAAAACGGTAAGGCTGCCTGAGTAGACAGTATTAACGCTGAAATTCTAAAACACAGTGCAGAGTACATACCACATAGAGTGTGCGAATTGATAAATTTATGTATCGAGATAGTAGAAGTCTTAAATGATTGGAAATAAGCGATTAACGTAGCAATACATAAACGAAAAAAGATAAAAGCGACTGCAATAATTACAGAGGGATCAGCTAATTAAGTACCATAAGCAAAATATACTGAAAAATACTTATTCGTAGATTAAGGAAGCTGACGGAAGAAAATATTTCGGAACTCCAAAGTGGGTTCATGCCAGGAAGGCCATGTACGGATCAAATATCTGTGCATTTGTTGACCTAGATTAAGCTTTTGACAAGGTAGATAGAAGTAAACTGTTGTAGGTCCTGCCAGAGTACGGAGTCAATGGATGGCTCCTGCAAGCTATAAAAAGAATATATACAGGTAGAAAAGCGAGTGTAAGGGTAAACGGGAAATTGTGTGACTGTTCCGATATTATTCCAGGTGCTATACAAGTTTGCGTTATGTATTCACGACTATTTATATTATTCATGGACAAATGTTTAAAAATTGCCCTTTTCGATGAAGGTGTGGGTCTCGAAACAGTGAGGGTATGTGGGTTAGCGTTCGCAGATGACAAGGTTGTTGTAGCAGAGTCAATCGAAGACTTGCAAAGAATGTTGAATAAATTGAATGCAAGCATGAAGAACATTGCCTCAAAATTAACGTAAATAGAACAAAAACTATGGAGTTCGAAGGAAAGAGTTAAGTGATGAGAGAATTGAACAAGTTGATAAATTCTTATACCTTGGTAGCTTATTTGATAGTGACGGGAAGATAGATGAGGAGTTGGATAGACGCATAAAAGAACGTAAGAAGATTATTAGTAGAGCAGCGCCCCTTATCAGAAGTGAAAATGTAGCAAGTAAAGCTAAAAGAGCAATACATAATTCTATATTTGTACCGACTATACTATACGGTAGCGAGACATGGACCTATCATGAAAAGGATAAGAGTGAAGTAATGGCAGCGGGTCCAGATGCATACCGCATAAAGAATGCTTAGAATGTGTGAATGAGACCCTAGTTTGAAGGCATAAGAAGCCAAAAAACAAGAAGGCCTACATGAAAAAATACTTGGACGTGAAAGAAACTAGAGAAGTATGCGAGGACAAAAAATTATGACGGCAAATAGTTAATAAAAAGAGTTTTCGTAGAGTGAACCACGCCTGAAACAAAAGACCTTCGATACTAATGGACCCAAGTGGGGAACCTCACATGACGACTTTGTTAGGATCTTCACTTGGGGTGATTGCTAGAGAGATTGATTAGCAACCTGGGTCTGAGCAGTGCAGCGGAATGAACGTGTTATTTAAATAAATAACACAAGAATTCTAGATCAATCTGAAAAGTCTATAACCCCTTCCGCATACTATTCCCTTCCCCACCGAGTGATTCAAGCCTACCCCGAAAGAGAAACGGGTTAATATAATAATAATAATAATAATAATAATAATGTGCTTCATGGTGTTTTCGTGCAAATTGCGATATTTGAAGTCAGTTTTTTTATATGGGAAATCAAGTGCCAGAAATCAGCATGGTGCCGTTCTTTTCAGAAAATTGTCCTCGGTTTTTCTCATCCCGACCTACCCAACTTGTGCCTCCGAGCCTTAGTCTGGCCTTCGAACCCTTTCCCTGTGATGGGGAAAACCGAGGACGATCCCCTGAAAAAACAGCACCACGCTAGGCTATGGCACTTACTTTACTTTAATTTGCACGTAGACAACAAGAAGCACATACTTACTTCAAATGGTAAATTATGACAGATAGTTCAACTAACTACCTCCAATTTAAATCACTGCATTATCTTCTTTAGAACCGAAGATAGTTCAGTCACATATTTATTTACAAAAAACGAACAATAATTTAGATTTTGGAAAATTTTCGACGTCAATCTATTCAGAAATGTCTAAAGTACCACCATGAATTTTGTCAGATTTCTCATATTATTTTTTCAATAAAAAATTATGCTTCAAAGTTCACTGTCTTTAAAAGCTATCAAATTTCCGTACTTTTCGTCAGATTTTTAGATCTGTAAGCTAGAAAAGTTTTTTTGGTATATTATTTTTCGGCTCATTAACGTACAACATTTGCACCTCTAAAATGATTCGTCTATCATAAGGCTACCATTTTTCCTCCCCTTTCTTTTTCTACGTCAAAGCCAGAGGACTCGAATTTTCCCGCCGATAGTAGGTAGCATATTATTGCAGTGCCGATCGTACATCATAAATTTCATCCAGTTCCAAACATTTTTTTAAATTTTGGTCAACATATTTGATTCACCATCTTGAATTTCGAGAATCTGAAACTAGATTTGGATTCAGCGACCTATAAAACCCATGTACGGAAAATTTCATTCAGTTCCAAACATTTTTCAAAATTTTTGCCGCCTTATTGAATCCACCATCCTTAATTTCGAAAATCTGACACTACATTCGGGTTCAGCGACCCCCCAAAAACGTCTGTACAAACAATTTCATCCAGTAACAAACATTTTTCAACATTTTGGCTGCCATGTTGGATCTGCCATCTTGAATTTCGAAAATCCGATACTAGATTCAGTTTCAGCGACCACATGTGAAAATTTTATACATAGTGAGAAATATTATTTATAATTTCCATTTGTCTTAGAAAAAAATGTTTACATTAAGTGAAAACTATACATTAGGGCGTTATTTTTTGACAAAAAAAATATTTTTGAGGCCCAAACCAATAGGAAAAGTTGTATAGGGCAACTGAACTCGTAACTGTGTAGAGTAAATCCCATGGTAAAATTTCTTATGTTCCCATATTGAATTTAAAGTTCAAAAAAGGATACAAACTTGAACTTTCGAAATTTTTTAACATTCATCACACATTTTTCGACGTTCTGTTGTTAAAGTTTCAAAGTGGTATTTAAGATAATATATTTTTTTGATTGCGAAAAATTAAAATAAATTTTGTTTAATTTTGGTTCAAGAAAATGCAAAGTACATGCAAAGTCATATATATTACATTTTTGATCAACAGGAGTCAACAAATTTGTTCAATTTCAAATCCATTGTGGGAATAGACAAAATTATATCACGGGGTATATACTACACAGTGACGAATTCAGTTGCCATATACAACTTTTCCTATCAGTTTGGACCTTAAAAATATTTTTTTTTCTAAAAAAATGAGAAATATGCGATTTTGCATCATTTTTATGTACAAAATGGTGACGGGTGAGGAAGGCATTTTTTTAAAATGAAACTTCAGGGGAGTTATTTTGTACCTAAATGACAACTTTAACCCTTTAACCCTTCTAATTATAAATTAAACAAAAAAGTTTTCTCACTGTATTATAGAATTGACTAAAAAATGTATATATTTCAATATCATAAAAATATTCTTTGACTTGATTATATTTAAATTTCAAAGTATGCCTAGAAAAAATTTGTCAACCTTGTTGAACGAATATTTGTTCCTATTAAAAAAGAGCTGTTTCCCATAAAATTGAAGTTTACGTTGTTTAAAAAAAATGTTGTATACAAAAATTCTTTTTGGAAATTTGGAAAGAGATTAAATAGATTTGGCGTAATTAAAATTAGCTTTTTGCTTCTATAAGTGTCCTTTACTGAACTTAAAGTTGTTCAGTATTCCTGAGAATAATAGGAGTTTTTTTAGAGAAAGATTAAGATTGAGTGAAATAAAAAGAGTTACTTCAAATTTCACAACTAAAAGATAAATTGTTCTTCAAATCGCATAATTTTGTCGCGCAATTGACGCATAAAACGAATCCTTGTTTTGCTGTCCAAAAGATAAGAAATTTTTCATACGAAAGTTGGGTTCCATAAAAGTTAAATGTAAATTAGACGGAATTAGACCCTGTTAGATCTGTTTCTCTTAATTACCAAGTCTGTATACATTAACTATAAGATACTCAAATACCTACAAGGGTGGCACATTTTGTAAAAAATGTTTGGGAGTCAACAGCATTTCTACAGTGCAAGCGTAAGGTAAAATTGCAAATAAGGTGTACAAATGACGAAACTGCAATACTCTATGTGATATTGTAAAATTCCAATACATCCTGTATTTTAGCGTTATCTTACGTTTCGGAAATAAACTTCCAATACATGTGGTGAAAATTTCCAATATAAACTTTTTACATTGCAGTAGGAGAATAGATTAAAGAAACTACTCAAGCGCTGAGAACATACATTTGTTTCAAGTAACTTTATCCTTTCAAACATAATATGGGCAGGGACTTAGAAGGGGGACTTTTTGAAGTGAAGTCTTTGTATATAAAACGAGTCTCGCTTTATCTTTTCCTCAAAAAGGTATGGGATAACTGGAGACCATTGGTGCAATCCCCCATTCTTCGATTCTAACGTAGTCTTGCCGAACTTGCCAAAGTTACTGTGAAACTTGGAAACTTTTAGTCGTAACGATGGTCTGCAGAGGCTTCTGGGGCTCCTTTCGAGAAATCCACCACGTTCGCCTGCGATCGTGCCTGGCCCTACCTTTTCTCCAGAGAGAGAGAGAGAGAGAGAGAGAGAGGGGGGGGGGGAGATCTTTACGAGGATCTAGAAAGAAAACGAAGTGTCTTCGATCATTACGTTAGCAAAGAAGACTTGATCAGGCTAAGTTTAAGTTTTGTTGAACTTCAGGAAAGTTTAATTTACATTGAACGAAGTTTGAGAAACTACGTGAAGTTGATATGGTAATCGCATTTTATTTGGAACATTACATTTTAAGGGGTTTATTCTGTGCGATAAGTAATTTGGGTACCCGGATATACCGTATGCCGGGGTTAGGCTCTTCTCTTACTCTGAAGTATTCTGAAGTTAAAACTTTAAGTTTAACAATCAGTCATTAGTTATTACAGTTGAGAGTTTGCTCGTCTTTACCCCTCATTGTGGGATTAAATTGGTTACTTTCAATAAAAAGGCAATAATCATACGCATTTATTTACACGGACCATTCTAATTTTGGTATGATAGGTTCTCATCATATTTCGCTTTCTCTTACAAGTTCAGAACTTTTTTTGAAAATCATTCTGCAGTAAAATAATAGTACGTTTTGATACAAGTGCTGAAAAGCGGTCTTTTGATAAAGGGTGTGAAGTGGGCAGCTTAAGACGGAAACGAGTACCACGCAACGCACGCGCCGAAGGCGACTGCAGTCCTTGTTACGAGCTGAATTCGTTAATAATTGACTACAACAGTTAAATTTTAATATCTTCTTGAATATTGTAATTAAATTTTCGATACTATATTTTTATGTTAGACTATTTGCCCACGGAATCTCATGAATTTTCAACGTTTAAAATCGACACAAATTCATTTCCGCATTCGAATATATTTCTCAGCAGTTTTTTAAATTATATGCTAGTCGGGCAGGAATAAAATGTAACAATCTGATTGGGTAGGTATATTAAGAGTAGAGCTAGGGGCGGAAGGAAATATTTTTCTCTTTTTCTTAGAAGAAGGTTACGAAAAGAGGTAAGCAGGACAAGCGGAGTGGAAAAGGTGAAATGTCAAAGTGAGAAGTGAGCGTTGAGTGATAAGTGATCAAATGTCGGATATTAAAAATTTAATGTCATAATTTAGAGATCCTATTTTTTATATAATGGGATTTAAGGTCAGAGATAAGAAGTGAAAGATAAAAGGTCATACCTCTGATATCATATGTCAATCACGCGTATCAAATTTGACATGTTAATCTCTCTAATATTCTTCATTGTCACCATTTTGGGTTCGTGAAGCCAATATTTCTTTTTTGAAGGGTACCGATGGACTATTAATTTATCCAAAATAAGTAGGAATTCATTTTTCTACCAACCAAAGATTTGTTTGTCTGCCTAAAAATCTAATAACTTATTTTGATTCAACCAAAATGTACTATTTACTATTATTATATTATTACGCCAAATCCCTTTCTGAGCTAGTGTAAACTCATTTGATTCTAGCTTCGTTGTGCTACTGGGGAAAAGTATCAGTATGTACTAGAAAGGACAGATTTTAGAACAATTTCGAAGAATGCATGATGGTGATTGAGTACATTTTTCGTTCTGAGTGTAGACGTCCAGTGAACGATACTTTAGACTATACACAAATTTATCGCATCTAAAATTGATCATCGAAATAATTATTATTAAAATTTCACGCAGTGGTCATTTCACCATCAGAGTAGAAATGACTGACATATATAGAGAGGGTACGAATGTTCGCGGATCGGTTGACTATAAGGGTAGTTGTTGAGGGCGCCGGCGCGAAGCTATGCTCGCGAAACCTCCTCCGCGTGGTGGGCTCGTGACGTCAGATATCCTCAGTGTGCGGAGAGCGACCGCAGTGTACACCATCTCCACGTTTTAGCATAAGTGGATATACTTGTTTGCGAGTGGACGACTGTAACTTCGGCCAGGATTGCTGAAAGGACTGAAGCCGATTATTGCATTAGCAGAAGGTGTCGCTCATTTCCCAAGAGGAAATACAGAAAATTTGCGTCTCCAATTTTGTGACTTGCTTTTTATTCATCTCGAGCAATGTGAGTGCTAGAATTCGTGATCGAAACGGCAATTCTTGATGATTACAGCATCGTGGTCCAGTGACAGCCACGCGGTTGAGGCTACCAGCAGACTCTACAAGACCGAGGACACCTAGCACGAGGTCAAGTCAGACGAAACGATCGTCCTCGAACCTCGTAAAGGTCGACAGGAACGAGTGCGTGTTTCGTTGTCATCAAAAGATCTTTTCGAGTTCGGTGTCCGGGACAAGGGTTCAGGTGAAAATGATCATTTTCTGCTGCACGTGAGATGCATTCTCACGAGGTAGCATTCCTTGTGTTCTCGACCACCTACGGATGCATGCCGCATGATACATGAAGCTTTTAGTCTCTCGAGTGGCTTCCAGGAGCACTTGAGAAAGTTCGACCTTCGAAGAGGTGACGAGAAGCCACATGTGAGTGCAGGATTCCTCCAAATTTTCGAAAAGGGAACTAGCTCATCAATTTTGTAATTGAAATCTCTGTGTTAAAGTTCAACCATTAGTGTGTTGAAATTTGATTAAGATTACTGTGTTAAAGTTTGATTACGAGTTGCAACAAAATTAAGAAATATTCAAAGTTTACTGACATCTTCAATTTCTTGAATCTTCAATGAAATTACTAGATCGTGTTGAATCTGTGGTTAATTTTGTTGTTTTAAAATCGCGGATAGGTGGTAGTTGTTAGGCTAGAAAGGGAGAAGCATGACAGTGACCGGTCAAAGGCAAGGTCGAGAAAACGCGTGAGGTACGTTTTGCAGTCCGGGAGTGTACTTAAGTTCTGAGGATTGAAAACTTCTTCGTGGATTCAACGGATCCGCAAATACGCGGAATCAACCAGACAGCGTGGAGCGCTCGGCGATTGTGTGGCCGCGCACCGCGGATTTGTACTTCTATCAACCAGGTATATAAGTAAAATAAGAAATATAAATGTGATCAAAAAAGAAGTATTATTTTTTTTAATAAAAAAAAAGAATGGTTCGAAAGTGGGTAGTAGATAAATGTTTTTGATGAAGATGGAGGGGGGGGGGGGTTTTGGGAG
>JAWWLR010000092.1:65894147-65904195 GCA_035041075.1 Acraspis erinacei | reverse complement strand
GGCGGGGGGGGGGTTTGGGGAGCCTATGGGTCTTTAATTTAAACTTAAACTTTTAAAAATAAACAAATAAAAGAAAATTAATTATTTTATTACATAATATTAGATAGATTAAATAGGAAGTAGACGTAAAGTCCTATAGAAGGTTCATCGTTATAGGATAATAACTTCGGTAATCTTCCCTTATTGAAAATTTCCGCACAAGTACCTTGAAATGTGCAATATCGACGATCGTTAAAGGGGGTAGAGCTTGATAAGCGCGTTGATAGGTAATTAGAACTAATATAGCCGTTAAAAATATATTGTGGCTATCAAGAATCTTGACAGATATTCACAACCGTGGTCCGAAAGCTTTCGCGAAAAATATTGTAAATAAATTAGGCCTTGTAGAGTTTTTTTTTATTGTAGAAGTTTCCTTTCTAAATCATAAATATTTTTATATAAATTTGCACTCGCATATACCAGTCACTTGATAAAGATTAAAATAAAATCCGTTTTTTTTTAAATGAAATTTTTAAATTATGATGAAATATTTCAAAACGAATAGCCCCAGTGAAAGGAAACATAGGAATAATTGCATTCGTGGTTGCTAAATTTAAAGAATGAATTTATGACGCATCTGGTATATTTTGCATAATTGACAATTACAACTTCCTGTTCTTGCCGCTACATAATGTAATAACTTCGTATTCTACACAAAGATAAAGATAGGGAGTTTGTATCCATGGTAGTACTTTTGAAATTGACTTCAGATGCACGAACTTCTCAATTCACTAGTGTTTCACTAACGGAAACAATGCCTAAGCCAAAGTTTCAAACTTCACTTACGTACCTCCAGAATCGCGGAATGATTTTTTTAGCTGAAAGAGATGCTGACAATAAGTCGTTGTCCTTCTGAAAAGGAACAGATTTGTAATATTAATCCTTCATTGTCTATTAAAAAACTATTCTATATAAATTCGCATTAAAGAAGGTAGGCGTTCTTCATTTCTAATTTTTTCTTTGAGTTTCATACATTTCTGTTCCGCGTGACTAAAACAATATATTTTTAAACTGAAAATGATTTTAAAAAACCGTTTATTGATTATTGAAAAAGAAGAACTTTATGTCAAAAGTCAGAGAATGGCACTGAATCGATGAAACTGTCATAAAAGTTTAATCGCCGATTAGAGTAAGGAAGATTGTGAAATTACAGGCAGTATACAAAATTGCCTTGTTTAGTTTTGGGAATGGAAACCCAAGTCGGCAAGGAGAAAAACGCCATGTTTGTTTCTTGTGTATTTTTTTAGTATGTTGATTTTTTGTTTTTAACAAGATACTCATAGTTGATATAATCTAAATCATTTTTAGTAAAATTCAATCAGGTATAGGAACTGAACAGAATTACGGTCGGATTTTATATTTTGGTTTGAGGACGTAGTTTGCTTTTAGATTTTCTAAAACTCAGTGCTTAGAAATTATGCTATCAATCAGGAGCTTATTTTGCCTTTCACATTAGACTTCGTATTGAATTTTAATCTGAAAATGAAATTAGACTACATTGCTTATAAAATAAAATAAATGAATAATTTTTATATATTATAAACAACAATAAAAAAATACTGCATTGTTTGATGGCGTTTATATTTTTCCAATTCCATAGGTTTAGCCTTTTGATGCTGCTCAGGATGATATGCTGACCCTCCTAATCATTTCAATAGCCAATAACCTCAATTTTTTGCGCGGGGAAATGAGCTACTTTATTGGAGTATAAGATTCCTAATTACTGGTCACAACACATATAGTTCTTGATGTGATTATGTGAATAATTATTTTATTAACATTAAAAGATCACCTAGAGAAAAATGGACTTAAAATAAAAGTATCGTCCTCTAACAGGCGATTCTTTGATTCGAGTGAATAACCTTTTTACATAAAGATAAAATTAAATTTTCTTAAACTTTAATTGAAGAGGAGATTCCGGTTGTATCAGCTGGATGTTTCTTATATCTAAGCAGATATATTTTTTTTGCTTAACTTAACTCTGTTTTCTACTTGAAAAAATATGGCTACGATAAGGTGATGAAGATTTGTGTGGATTAAATTGTTTAAGAATAAGAAAGAAGTTATTCATCAGTTTCGTAGAGTACTCCATAATTGAAGGAGCTTTAGAGCAGGACTTTTTCAGTGAAAGTGGAAAAACTTCTATTGCCCAGAAATGGAACGTTAAGTACGTTCGAGAAAGAATACATAAATAGGAAAGGGAGAAAATGCGAGGGAGAAAAAGTAAGAGAAATCCACCTGTACAGGGTTCTTTTCGCGCTCGAGATCCTACCGACGGGTGCGGGAGCAAATAGCACCGGCTCTTCGGTAATCTCGTTCTACCCTGGATTGCGGAACGTCTGTCTATCCAAGCGGTGAGTCATCTCGTTCCGTCCCAACGACCCCGAGAGCCAGAAGGAGTTCTGGGAGGATTTCCAAGGAGAAGCCAGTAAGGATAGAGACTGATAGAGGATAGTGGCGAGGAAGCGAGAAGGCAACGTTGGGTGAAGTAGCTGGGTGGCCGATTAAATTTTCGCGTTTTCGCGATGCCGAGGTCTCGGGTGATGCTGGCTTGAGTTTTGGTTTTGGCAGAGCTTCCAAGAGCTATGTTTCCCCCCGTATTTGGAATCGAGGCAGGTTACAGCCTGACCCGAATCCTTAAGCCAGACAACGGCCGTGGAATGTCTCGATGGGCAAGCACGTAGTAACCAACACGCCAGCCTGTGCCAGGATCGGGACGCCTTCTCTTTTCTTCATCCTTTCTCGGAGTATGTGTATCCTTTACTCGGCTCCTTTTCATCCCACCTCCTGGGTCTAATCTTATTATTTTGCGGTGAGTTGGATGCCGGATGACGCCTAGATTCGTCCTGGAACGATTCCTCTTTCCAGACGACTCGATTTCACTCGTGATCTGCTCATGGAGGGTCTTTATTGCTTCGTACGAGCATTCGGAAACAGAGATTAATGTCTTGCTCTCATTTTCTGCCTAGTGTCCTTAAGACATTTTTCCCGTCATGGAAAGCTAATCTAGGATCCGATTATGTAACTTTAGGAGAAATAGTCACTTGTCTCTCTCAGCTCTTACCTTTTTTTCCCTTCCGACTAAAAATGGAGTGATAATTGATGCGTATATATTTCTCAAAATCTTATATCATTGGATCCCAACTGCGACTCTGGGGGAGGGGGTATGTAAATTTGTCACATTTATTTACAATTTCACTTTTTGTTTTGCGATTCAGTTTCTTTGTAAAAAGTTGTTAAAATGGAAGTTTCAAAATAATACAACCGACGTGAATTAAAAAAAATGGAAGTGAATTTTAAAGTAAAAAAGGTATATAATTGCGCCTGGGATAAACTAGCCTGACAACATAATAAACAAAAATGGAGATAGATATATTTTTTATGCAAAGCTAATTAGCATCTAATCTGATAATAAAACATAACACTTAAAATGTTACATCCTGAACTTAAGGGTACACTTAAATCAAGAAAAAATTATCTGAGGTAAATTTAAGTTTATCAGAATCTAAGAAAACTTATGACTCAATTCAGAAACACAGACTTTGTTTAAGCCCATTTCTGAATTTATGATAATAAAAATGGTAAATTGTAAGAATTTCCAGTATTTTGTCTGTCTTTCTTTTTATTCTTTCTTCTTATTCTTCTATTATACATATTCTTTTCCCTATTTTCTTCTCGTCTTCTACCCAGACTACTAGACGTTCTAGATTGGATGGTCTATATAACGTCAGATCTGCCCCAGTTCTGACCTTGCAAGAATATAAAATCCTAAAATTATTGCAAAAAAACCACATTATTTTCTTCAAAGCTTTGTTATACCAGATATAGTTTTTAGTGTATTTTCCAGAAAAAAAAGATAAATTAAGATAAGCGTCCCAGTAATGGTGACGTTAGTTACAATAATCGGGATGCCAATTTTGTTACTTTTTATTTAATTTGAATGGATGTGATTTAAATTTGCTGTTTTAAAATTCTGAAAATAAGCGAGTTTCATCATTAAATGTTCCTTTGAACATTTTTTTGTAACAATATATTCAAATTATAACCAAGTTTCACGATTACTGGGATCATCACGATTACTGGGATCATCACGATTACTGGTCACTTACCTTATTTCTACCTGAAATTTTTTAAGTTTTTTATTGTTGATATTACTTTTCTTTAGAGTTTGATTCACAAGTTATACTTTTTAATTTCTGATGAACTTTCTGCTTTGGATTTATTCATTGTACAAAAGTGGTGAAATTGTGGAGTGATTTTGACTCCGGTATCTACAGTAGTAATTACTTCGTCTAGAATAGAATTATAATAATACAATTTTTTTATATTATATCTGAAGAAATTTGTATTTGAATTTTTTTAATAACTGCAATTTTTTGTTTACTCCCCTTTTAATATCCCCAAAGCTAAATTTCGTCTATCAATGGATTTCAATTTCCTATCATGCCGTTTATAATTTCGATAAAACTGATAATTTAATTGAAAATGAATAATTCAGAATATCTTAAATTGAAATAAATTTAAATTGATTTAACCTAATTTTGCTTCAATATGTTTTTTCTGTGTCTGCTTGATTAAATCTGATGTCATTTTTTAATAAATTGACTATGCTGCATTGATAAATAAATTTTAATTTTAAATTAATGCTCAAATGGAAAGCTTTATTTGATATTTTTTCACACGGCTTACTAAATTTTGCATAAAAATTTAAATAAAATGCTTTCATCAAAGCACAATTCCGTAAAGTTTTAAAATTTTAGGGAACTTCTTTTAAAAATCATAAATAAAAAGGATTCCAAAAATCTTTGGTAACGACACTGTCTCAAACCGCAAATTAAAAATCAAAAATTTCTGAATCATATTAACAAACTTTTTTCAATATTTGAGATTTACTGGTATCACTTATGTTGAGTTGAAAAAGATAATAATTAGGAATAATGTTTAATATTTGAGAGTGAAGTATTTGAAGAATCACCTGAACATCCGTTCCTCAAGTCTTTTATCTAGTTACATGGCATTGCTATTATAGAAAAAACTCCAAAATAATTATTCAAAGTAATGCTCGTTAAAATGATTCATTTTTTACTTATGAAAACTTTGTCTTAAAAAATCGATTCATCAACGTTGATTCTACATAACAGTATAAATTATCACTATTATTGCAAAATATTTTTCATAAAATGTCCGGAGAGGATGTTTTGAAGTGCTGAAGTCAAAGTCGAGTAAATCGTGAAAATAGTCATTTTTCACATAGCCTAAAAAAAAATCTCTCTGCTCTGCATACCATTTTTAAGCATTTTAATATTTGTTTTGTTTTACAATAGAGCATGCCCTCTAGGGCCTCTAGGTGTTACGCTACTTTTATAATCGTGTAAAATTGATATATATATATATATATATATATATATATATATATATATATATCACGTATACATACCGACGTGTCCAAATAATAAGGTGCTATCTCGGCAGAACCAAGTAAAAAGGTTCCCTACTTCAAAAGGCGTTGGTGTTCCCTATACTATTTATATGCGATTCTGAAGCTTCCATGTTTTGCCACCCGAGATGGCACCTTTTGATTTGGTGCTACCGAGATGGCACCTTCTTATTTGAACACGTCGATACATTTTTTGATCTTTTAGTTTTATATTTTCATACTTTCTTGCATTACCCTCACTTAAAAAATTATTTAGCTGGCATTGAAATTTTGTTCTTTTTAAAAAACGAATTGTCTAAAATGGTCAATTTTTTAGCAATCGCCGTTTTGGCCATTATTTCCCAAGGGTGTCGAATCAAAAAATCAAAATTTTTCTAAGTGAAACTTAGGCAAAGAGTTTTCTGTATTAGACACTAGTTTATGAGGACAATTTGCTTATCATTTTAATAAATATTTACTTAACATGGGTGAGGGTGGAAAAGTTCTGGGAATTGTGTAAATTTGATTCTTCTTCTTAGAAAGACCTTTCTTGAATTCTTTTAACTAGAAAGAAATACTTTTTTTGAGTAACTTCAGTGAAAAAACTAAACTTAAACTTTGTCTTGACGAAAATAAGTTTGAAATACTACCAGGCACACTTGGAAATGCTAACCTATGTTTCAAAGAATTATTTTTACCAATGAAAAGTTAAATTTTAATTTATAATATTTAAATTATAATAAACGGAAACCACGTAAAAAACTATCGAAAATATACTAGACTACAATATTTTCATCGTCATTAGAAGAGTTGAAAATCGCTAAAACCGGTGCTATATTCTAAAATAACCACTCATAGCGTATTATTTTCGTAAATAAACAATGAAAACCTCATATTCTAACCTCAAATATCTTAAAGGAAGAAACATAAACTTTCTTTTGAGATAAGAAAATAAAAATAAATCTTTTTTTCTAGAAAAGTCAAATTTGCCTTTGATATTCATTTTTTGAGGTCAAATATCTATTTTTTAAATAAATGTTATCAAAAATATAGTGAACCAAATTTTTTTATTAACATTAAAGAACTTAAAAATCGCCGAAATAGGCGATAACCATGAAAATCCCAAAATGTTGATCCACTCCTTCTCGGCAAATAGTAATCCAAAGAAAAACAAACAATTGATTTTCTGAGTGGTTGCACTTGAGAAATAATGCCCCATATATAGAGAGAGAGAGAGAGAGACGAAAAAACTTTACGCAATAATTTATCAAAAATGTGCAAGATTCTGTTAAAATGCGAGTTTCAGGATTCAGCTCTGATAAAGACAAAAGCTATAAAGTTATTTGCAGAACAGGTGAAAAAATTGAAGATATATTCGCTAGAGGGTGAAAAAACGTTCAGCAAAGTCATTGTGTTTTCGCAGCACATTTCGTTTCAGTATTACGGAGACTCTTAGTATTCCGAGCGTAGTGCGAACGAGATGTTGGTAAAGAGTCTCACTTGTTGGTGCCGGGGGACATGGGACATTGCACGTGAGACAAGAGAGGAAAGATATAAGTAGAAAGTGGAAGAGTTGGCAGCGTGAGGGTATCGGACTCGAAGGGGCATTGGGAAGTGAAGTGAGTGCGCCGTAGTCTGCCCGGACGGTCCCTCAGGAGATTCCTGGACCGCAGTCCTAAATCAGGTTTCATTCCCTCGCGAGTCTCTATCCTCAGCCCTCCGAACATGCGAATAGTGCTCTAACAAAATGAGGACCACAATTAAATCTTCTTCCGATCCACGTTCCTTCGAGAAATCAAGAATCACTAATCGAATTTGTATTGAATCCAATTTACAGAAATTTTGCAAGACAAGTTTTCATAAAACTTGAGTTTTTGTTATAAAGAGTTGACTTCTTCTATCTGGGGCAGATATGTTGCGCGAAAAAACTTGAAGATGTATAACTGATGACAGTAAGAACTTAATCGTGCGAAGAATTGCAATAAAATTGGCAAAAGCACACATAAGAAGAAACATTATTCTTCTGCTTTATCGCGCTACGAGTAATGCTAAAAACTGGGAGGAACGTCTCTTACATCCTCCTTTCCTTTACCTTTGAAACTTCGCCAAGACTACAGAGAAAATTAAAACGCGGCCTCAATTTCCTATTTGGCAGCGTTGATTCTTTAGATGCATTCGAGAATTATTTCTTATTACTAATTTCTCAATTAACAAAAAAGCAAATTCTTTGCTCTCGAAACTCTAAAGAAGCAAGAGTAAGTAAAAGTCGATTGGAAGAACAAGAAGAGATCTGTTGAAGCATCGGTGGCGTAATTGGTTAAAGCTCCGCTCATGTATAGTGGCATGCTGGGTTTAAATCCGGACTGAGGCAGATTTTTTACCTGCCCCTCAAAAAATTATTTGATCGAGGTAATCGTTAAATAAAGAATTTTAATTAATTGAAGAATATCTGGATATGAGGAGAGCGTGTGATTATTGAATCGATATTTATTTTGAAGCTTAAACTTGACGAAAAGATGGAAAACTGAGTATAATATAAGAAGAGTGAAGGAACAATTCAACATAAAGATCGTACTTGCATAGTGCATACATTCTCGTAGTGTTGTCACTCTAGGCCAAAGGGTGGATACTGGATGTACACACGACTGGTTTCTTGTATATACAGAAAAATTCTGCGAACCCGTAGCCAAGTTTAGACGTATATCTCCTCCGCACGTTCTGAGCACCACCTTTGTACTATTACTTTTGAACATTACAGAAAGAGATACTTACTCTTGCTCTCTTTCCTTCCGATTTCACTGTAACGCCCATGAACGTAGATCAAGTCCAACAATGCCTTGCCGGTAAACGTATTGACATTTTATACATCCAGAGTCGACCGGCTGCTCGCGTTACTCAAACTGCGGATGTTATTCTATGTGCGACGAGCCTCCCAACGAGATGCTAATGGACGAGAACGATACGGTTGAATTCTGGCGTTTATGCTCGGTTGGTGATTTAACGTCCGCAGAATCTCTCCCTTTGCCTCTTGAATGCACACGTTTACGGAGCGTACATGAGAGCAATCGGACAGTCAGGATTTGGCAATATGAGCATGAGTACTTGATGGATGTGTTGACATTGTCAACAATCCCAAAATTCAGAATCATTATGTTTAACCATTGATTAAGATTAGAACTGTGCCAAGAGAGTATTTCATGTGTGATGTCAATACACTCAATAAACAATCAAAAGCAAATTTTGTTAGTTCAAGCATAGAATATAATTCTTGTATGGGCAACAAAACATTTCGTTGACATTAACCAATTTTTTAGTCATTTTAACCAAATATTTTGGTAGATGAAGTATTTGGTTGATTGAACCAACCTAATGTATTTGGGTGAATAAATATTTGATCGAATCAACCAACATTTTATTTGATTAGACAAATTTTACTTGCATAAACAAAAAAATTTTTTGGTTAAAGAAAATGTTTGTTAACTGATACTATGCTATCTTTGGTAAATGCTGTTTTTTAAGATCATCATTTCAATGCTTATTGCAAGAGCTAGTTGAGTATCAAGATCAAAAAATCGTTTATAAAATTCCTCCGTTGTAACCAGAACAAAAAAATAGTTGTAAGATTAAGATGCAAAATATGAAAGCCAATTATAATTATGCGTTTGGATAATAAAGTGATGATAGAACTGAAAGTAATTCTACGAATCTATTTTAGAAAATATTAATAGTGGAAATTTCGATTTTAACTTTTGAGTTCTATCAACATTTTATGCTTCAATCATACATGACGTAATGCAATAAAAGAGTATAAGGTTAAGCCATTCAAACAATAATTGATGGATGCAAGCATCAATCGACTACCTTTGACATTTACAACGTTCAAAATGTATGGAAATGACCTAAGAACTGAAAAGGGTCATTTTTCGAGAGAATGGCTCAATTAATCAATTCTCGGTTTAAAGAGATATATTATTGTAAGACTTTTAGTATTTTACTGTTAATTTCGTGACATTAACACGATTTCTTACAAACTTTAGAAAATTTTTCCTAAACGTTTGCATTTGTTCACCTTTGGATGCTCATTTTTTTAAATCACTATCGTTATCATACGTTTACTTTTGAGCGCTTAAAATCAATAGTTGATAAAAACCTTCAGATTTCTAATTTGGACATTTTGCATATTATATGCATGCTAAACAAATTTTAACAAACAAATTGTTTAAATGATTTGAAATAAATCTGTTAGCTATGAATATTTTCGTTTTAAAGTTTTTAAACAAGACTGTTCTTATAAATAGTTTACATTACGATTATTTAATTTTAAACATGTATCTAATTTTAAACTCAGCTATAATATATGTTGTTTTGCATCTTCTCAATTTTGATCGCATGCAATTAAGGGGTCCTGGGAATCAGTGGCGGACTGGGTACCCCGGGGCGCGGCCGGGGACTAAACGCTGGGGTACTACGTAGCCCATATGACTAAAAAATTTTCATTGCAGAAAAAGAAAAACGGTTTCGGGTGGACTTCCGAATAGCACCCACCGACGATTTTCTTGAAACTACGTATACTTACGTATTTTGATGCGCTGA
>JAWWLR010000092.1:65864744-65881222 GCA_035041075.1 Acraspis erinacei | reverse complement strand
ATCTAACAGTAGTTTCTGAATTTTATTATTTTAAATGCCTTTTAAATACATATACATGAACTCCGTTGCATACATTGGCGTGGAAGGGTAGTTTTGAAGTAAAATTATAATGAGAGGGAAATTTTCAAGTATTAATTAATTAATTAAGAGTTCTAAATCACCATTACATTGTTCGAGCTGGTTTTCCCACTTTTAGAACGTTTTTGATCACAAGGGTGGGGGTGTACTACTTAGGGGTACTTTTGATGGAACGTATTATATATCATCGGAAAGCAAAAAAAGAGCAAAAAAATATCAACTAACACTGGTTTCTGAATTTTATTATTTTAAATGCTTTTCACATACATATGCATGAAGTCCGTTGTATAGGTTTACGTGGAAGGGCAGTTTTTGGGAAAAATTGTAACGAAAGAGGAATTTTCAAGTAATAAGTAATTAATTTGAAGCTCTAAATTATCTTTACATTTTTCCAGGTGATTTTTCCACTTCTTAAACGTTTTCGATAACGAGGGATAGGTGTAAACATTTCTTCCATTTTGTGGCCACATTGTTTGTTTCCATTTCATACCTTTGGCTCCAATCCAATATGATATGTCATATCTATGGATACTGGTATAACAACCATTTTCAACACTGTGTCTATTATGTAATAAAGCATCATTAAGTAGCAATATTCAACCAGCACCATTAATTTCTGTCTTAGGTAATCTTTTCAATTTGAATTTGTTTTGCAATCATTGAAATTGTTTCAGATTGACGAAGACCTTGTCAGGTAATTGCAATTTCACTGTTGCACGATAAATAAAATTCTCTTCTCCCAATTTTAACTTAATTTAACCCGTCGATGGCACACTGAGGTCACAAAGACCCCAGACATGAAAATTCATGAAAATTCATAAATATTTATTTGAAAATGGTACTTAAACGGCCCTGCCTCCTTAACCAGCGAACTGCTCAAAACCCTTCAAAAATGTCATTTTTTGCTATTCATTAACTTCTACCACCTTTTTTCATATTTAAAATAAATTTTGAACTAAATAATCCTCATCATTCTTTTAAGTTACTATCCAAGAGATTGTAAAAAATTCAGCTACTGAAAATAATAAATTGGCTCTTTGTGGGAAGCCTTTTTCACTTAGGGTCAAAAAGACCCCAGTGTGCCTGCTATGCAGCGCGTCGGGAAGTGTGCCATCGAAGGGTTAAGGATATTAGAATTCATTAAGGATAATAGAGTGTGGTAATCTGATGTAAAAGCAGAGTGAAAATAAATATCTAGAATCTTTGATACTTCATATTTTTCAAATCATATAATAATTCTCGGAGTTGGAGCGACTGCTCTTAAATATAAAGGATAGTAGAATTAATAAAATTGGTAGAACATCTTGTTCTTGTAATATTTTTTATTGATAACTTTTCAATTTACCAGATGAGCCAAATTTCTTGAGCATATTATTTGGCTGATTTTAGAACATTAGTTTATATTTAAATGCTTGTAGACAGCATAGCTATGTTGATAAAAACTGACGTGAACGTTGAAAAGGCACACACACTCTTGGTAATAGATATCCTCGTCCTACAAAGGGGTTCTAATTAAAAGACCATAATGAGTCAACAACATTATGTAATATCTGAAGCTCACGTGCTAGGGGAAGTGCGTGTATGGAGTGTCTGGGAAAGTAGCACCGCTTCTTTCATGTTCGTTCGTTGGTGAAACGGGCTTGGGTGGGCGAGGGATGGAAAGCCGGGCGTTGGCGGGTAGTCTGGACTGGATGAGCTGACTACGCGGTACTCACTGTGCTCCATAATTATTTCAACCTCGGTTTGCGAATAATGGCTATATAACGGAATTCTATTGTTTAACTGTTAATTTTTGGGGCGTGGACCACCACCAGCGCAACCATGGCACGCGAACCACCCTCGCTCTGTACGCCAGATGCAATTATTTATCCCCGCCTCCTTTCGAGAGAAGTCTATCTCACTCGACGCTCTGCATATTGAATTTCTTACGAGCGTCTTCGCTGGCATTCGCCGATACCAAGCAACTAGGGCGAGAAAATGGTTTAGGCTAGCTTCAGAGGCCCGGAACTGTTACCCTTCTTTGTGTTTTATCCGCTTTTCAGAATATTGCGGGTTTAAAAAAGTTTAAGCTGAACACAAATTCCTACTCCTTTGTCTCTCGTTCTCCCTTTAAGACTCCCTTACTTAATTCTGCCGTGCTTGTACAGTTGTACATCTGCTTTGAGTTACTTTCACATCTCTGCAAGAAAATTTGGAGTCGTTACTCGAGATGGAATGTTAACAATCAAATGAAAACAATAGGTCTCAAAGAAGCTTCAGGTTTTATGTAAGAAGGGCATGTATTTCTGAGCATCCTTTATCTTACTCTTGAAAATATAAAATTAGAAAATCTCCATATTCTTCTTTTTATAAGGCTATGCAAGTTACTGAATATGGTATTTACTTATTAAGATCAATTGCACCATGTTAGTAAAATATATTCAATAACTTGATGTAGATGAAAGTATCAATTTAATTCTATATCTTGGAAACACGGTTTCCATCTAATCCAGGAAAGAGGAAATGCAATTGCCTAGTGCGCTATAGTATTCGGATACGCCTCCTACGTCGTATGAATGATTCAGCTGGAAATCTGATACTAGCTGCTCTTGTCGCTTTAACGCTTCAACATTCTACTTATCGGGGATCACACGGTCGGATCATTTCGGTAAAAGCAGAGTATCAAGGATCGCCGCACTGCGGCTCATCAGGCTCCTAAACCTTCCTGCTCAGTACACAAGGTATGCTCTCCACCACTCGGAATACCCTTGCTTCAGAATACACATGACTGCCACAAGTTAAACGTCACACAGAGAGGATTCCGTACATGAAGCATGCTTATCATTCCATCCAAAACCACCAACTCCTCTTTTCCTAAAATGAGCGGAAATTCTGAACTGCGGATTCGTCGGACCTCTAATCATCACATCCAAATTTTTTCTTTAATCAGCTGCGAGAGATTACTGATGTCATTCAGGGCCGCGGCTCAAGATCTGTCTTTTTCCGTTGAAGATTTCGCTTCTTCCTCTTTAACGAGAGAAGAAAGGGGAGACTTTACGAAGATGGGAGAGTAGGTGGTGTGGTGGTTTGGAAAGGGGTTCGTCCACGTCCCGTGGGGTAGGTTGCTGCTTCGTACCTACTCTCCTTTCGGGTCTCTGGGAGATGGAACGAGATGGAACGGTTTGAGATGGGATGGGACAAGGCGTGTTGGTTCGAATAAGAGACAGATCTATAGCAGCAGCCCTGCACGGAGCATGAGGGAGGCAAGCAGGCAGCGAAAACGTTACCTATAGTAGTAGGCCGTAGCTGTATTGATCAAGACGAGGCGGGACTCCTTCGCCTCTATTTCCGTTGTTGCCCCTATTCTTGCTGCTTCCTCGCGCCTACCGAAAAGCTTCACTTCCATCGTTTTCATCACCTCCATCGTCTCCTTGGTCTTCACTTGGCTCAAGACACAGGACTCGATACCTGATACTTTCTTCCCTATTCTTTCACGAGTGTCGTGAAGGACACTTCTCTCTACCTTCCTCTTTTATCAATTTTCTGTTAAGGTTCATCTTTTTTCTTAGACATATGATGTATATTTATTTTCTAAACCCTTCAACGTCTGAGTTTTTAACAGTTATAAATTAAACTTTCTGTAGTATTATTAATAAAAAGGTCTCTTTGTGTAGAGGATATTTAATATGTAGAAACGGAAGGAAACTGCTGTGAGCAAAATGGTTCTGGGAACGCTCAGTTTCATTTCAATTCACTTTTATTCTTCCCATTAAACATACTTTTGCAATACCCAACTCGTTAATTGGACTTTACTTTTTCTATTAATAACGAGCAAAATATATCATTTCAGTTGATGGTGCAATAATAATGTTGGTGCAGGTGTACTTTAGAAATAAGGAACTTTGAAGACCGGTAGAGTTCTGAGGTTATATTACACGGCTCTTACTGTGACGGTACACAATCGGAAGCATTTACCTATTTTGCGCACTTGTATCACATATAGCTATCGTACACTTACTCACTTTTAACATGGTTGCTGACCGACTAGTTCGCTCGATCTGATCAATGCGGAAGATTTTTTTTAATCCCTCGCAGTGTTCAACATAGTGACAGAACAGTCTCTCTGGTTCGATATCGAGCGGCCAGCTTGGAGGAAGGATGAGAAGCAGAATTAAAAAATGAAAAGTCTCTGTCGCGTTGCTGGAGTGCAGCGGCGCGTACGAACGAGTTTACGTTTCACCCATTGCAGATCAGCCCAAATGTGGGGAAAGATGAGGGATTGCGGTTTTCCAGGCTGGACAGAAATCTGGACGTGGAAAAAAATTCTCAGCTCAGTCGACTCTTAGCGAGAGCGTGCAAGTGAGTCCTTTTCTGCATGTTTTCTTCACATCTGCACAAATTTTGGCACAAATTAGGTATTTACGCTATACGTTCACGTGCAGATAAATAACACGTAACTTGATTCAGTGGCGCATATGTCACCTTTAGAGAGGGAAATATTTCGTTAATCAGTAAAAGATTATTATAATAACTGAAGTTCATATTGATATTGGACTTGGGAAGTGAAATGTGTTATCTGACTTAACTGACGATTTTTTTGTGAACACAAAGCCAAAACTACGATTTCTATGGCTTTGAGGAAGATGGATAGAGTACCCTTTGGAGATTTACTGAAACGTACATTCCTTTAATTTTCTTTCGTCTTTTGAGAGATACAGTTTCCGCAAAGCCATGGCTACGTTTAATTGATGTAGTTTTTATCGACGTAAACACACGTCGAGCCGGGTTATTTATATTTGGACGCTTTTCTGCGCGTCGACGGTTCAAAGAAACCACATCGTTTACCACCAGCAGATCGTTTCAAACCTCTGCAGCCCTTTCGGTCCTCAACCCACGCTACTGACTCTTCATTACGCTTCTCTTTTTTAACCTACTTCTTTCTCTCCTTCTCACGTAAAAGAACTAATACTACCTGCCAATGTCATTAATTTTATATTCAAGGTTTTTTTATACATAGAGATAGCATTTTCTTTTAATGGAGTGCGGTTATAGGCTAGAGGCGAAATAATAACAATTTTCGCACGGTTAATTAGTTTAGGAGATTGCTGAATAGAATATTCTCGGTATTTGAAGTTGGTTCTTGGAATTTCTTTTTTATTTGGTGTTGATTTCAATTGCTTACTGAATGGTTCATATTTTCTAACCAATCATATAGTAAAAATTAGATTAGTATTATGCGTTTATTATTTGTCGAAGTATTTCCTTGATCCCACTTGAAGAAAATATATACTTTTCGTGCGAAATAGCAACGATCAGACGGCACTACGTGCAGTACATAGGTTTCAGACTTAGTTATATCTGCTTCAGAAGATCCAGATTATCGATGGGATTCCTGGGCCGTAGGAGGAGCATATCAGAGAGCAGTCACAAAAGTAGGGGAAATAGGGGGTTCTGAAGAGGCGGGGAAGACTGGACTGAAGAAGCACTGTTGCTCCAGGAAAATGGACCAAGAGCTGAGATAGCAAGATAGAAGAAACTTCTTAAGAAGAGTAGTCGGCTCTCTGCGACCTAGGCAAATGCACTCCAGTTGTTTTCTCCGGCTCGTTCCATTCTTTTGGTCTTTATCAAATCTTCTCTGAGTCGAGACAAGGCTTTCCACAAGTTGGAGAACCTCGCGATAACGCTCCGCCACTCTCGCGCCACGGGCATGTTTGACGAAAAAAAAAAGAAATAGTGAAGAAGGGGTACTGAGCAGAAGGGGTACTGAGCAGAAGAGTCACGATAAATACTTTCCACTGGATCGCGAAGGATAGCTCCAAAAAGTGGGGCTAACTTTCCTTCTTAGGAAGTATCGTTCCCCTCCCGCAAAATGGAGGAAAAAGTTCTTCTCTCAAGGAAAAAGGAAAGGAAATGAAGAAAATCTTGAACTTCTTTTGATCTTTTAACTCTTCAACATCTTATCTCCTCTTAGCTTTTTTACTTTAGGGAAAATAGTCAAATGCTACTTAAAAAGTTGAGACAATTTCAAAAGTTATGTAGAATTGCTAACACATTCACCTTCGTGAATTGATTGCGCTGTTTATTCAAAATTGCTTCGTAAGCTTAAGCGCGTGCCGCTCTCTGTCATTCGGGGTATCCTGTTCAGTTACATCCGACGGATTTCCGGTACGGATTTGTTTGCTCGAAAAGTTTCGCCGCACTACATCACGAGTGCTGCTCAGCGATTCAGCTGTTGCGAAACCCTTCGTCCGCAACTTCGTAGACGCGATTCTGCTATAGGAACGCCGAATTTGCAGTTACCGAAATCAGTTCACGTTACTGTTTCTGCGAGAAATATCGCTTCCTGAAGAAATCTATTATAGGGAGATAAAACTAGCTCTTCACTCGGTTAAGATTAGAATTTCAGTTTCAATTCAAGTATGTCTAAACAAATCTGTAGGTCATTTAACTATTAAATGAATGATTATCTGTTCTAACGAAGGGCATCTAACTACCGTACTTTTAATACTTTATAATAACATTTTTAGTTTAATGATACTTAAAGATATCTAATAGCATCGGCTGCGGATGAAATATGTTGTTTTTTAAAGGCTTTTAGACAACACGTATTTCACCGATTTGATATAAATTTTTTGTTGGCAAAGTTATGAGTTTTTAAACTTTTAAAACTCGTAACGCAATTTAAGAACAAAAAATCTGATTTTTGATTTAAAGTGTCGTAGTTTCAAAACAGATATAGATATTATACTTTGTCTTTCTGATTCTAGTATTTCTTTCTATTCTCATTAAAAATTAACAACAAAATTTGGAAAATTCTTGAAACTCACCAAATGGCGGCGGTTTTTCTGAAATTTTTGAAACTCAATTTTTTCAAAAGGGCCAAAGTTTTTTTCTTGATTTTTTGTTGGGTAGGTTCTATTATGGTGAATATATCCCATGCCAGTTTATCTTGTGCCCGCGCCTTGGAGAGGAGAAACTATTTCTTTTGTTACTGAAAAATGAATATTCACACTTGGTGCAAAAGCAAGACAAGATACGAAAAAAGTCAAACGAGTAAAGTTATCCCTCTAAAAAAATTCGATAAAAAGTCCTTTGCTACTTTTCTCTATCTAGCGTTTCTTTCGAGATTTTCGCCTACATTAGAATAAATTCGATTAGAGCTGTATTTTTCTTATAACAACAGTCTGTCATAATATGTTATAAATAAGTAGGAAGGGTATACATTGAAAACTCGAAAAAATTTGATACAAATTCGAAATATTTTTTGATAATCAGAATTTAATATTTTCCTGAAATATCTGTAATTACCGAAAAGTTTGAATTATTCTTATTTAGGCGAGAATCTCGAAAGAAACGCAAGATATAGAAAAGTGCCGAGATATTTTTCAGAAAAACCGCCGCCATTTTGTCAGTTTTAAGAATTTTTCAAATTTTGTTGTAAATTTTGAATGATAATAGACAGAACTACTAGAATCGGAAAGAAAAAGTATAATATCTATATCAGTTTCGAAACTACAGCACTTTAAAGCAAAAATAAGGAATTTTTTTCATAAATTGCGTTACGAGTTTCAAAAGCTCAAATACTCGTTACTTTACCGAATCAAATTTTGTATCAAATAGGTGAAATACGTGTCGTCTAACATCCTTTAAAGAACAACATATTTCATCCGCAGCCGATGCTGTGACTTGAACGTGATCAGCCTGCATGATTTGAAATTAATTCTGCCATTGATATTCTTTAATTGTAATAACGACAGTGACTGTTATCCAATAAATATTAGTGATTAAGAAAAATTCAACTATGTAAAAGAAAACAATCTATTGGATTTCATTTTTATTTAAGAACATTAAAATGTTGGTAGACAAAACCTTTAAATTTATACAAAAATTTTGTAACAAGGTTAGGTATTGGGCAATTAATTACGAAAAAGTAATAAAAAATATGTTGTTTTTCCCTCAGCAGGGTAAATTTATTTGTACAAGGATTCAATTTTGAGAAAGCTAATCATTATACTATTTGAATTTGTAACCAAGAAAATAAGAGTTTCCTTCTGTGACGGGACATAAAATGCCACATGCGAAATTTCTATGCCACGATGTTTTCTTTGGAACGAAACTAGGCCAAGAGTTTGTAGTAATTTTATTAATTCCGTTAGAAGATGCGGAGGAAGTATTGAAAATTTCTGTCTTCTGTAATTGCTATTAACAACATGCGAAACACTACATATTTTTTGTTTGTATTACCATAATCTACATAAAATCTGAATTTTAAAACAAGCTTAAAAGCTATTACCTTAAAATGGCTCGGAGCTTTTAACTTCCATGATACGAATGATTGAACTTGCAAGCAAGTATTTTGACAGCAATTGTTTAATTAATGCAAGTCAAAAATAAAGTCTGCAAGTGATCAGCGATTGATCAATGCTAACATTTTCAATGATAATTTAACATTTTTTAAATAAAAATTCTAAATTTACAGTTTTATCATTCAGAATATGTTTATTTAAAACTTGTAATATTTTCATGATTGAAACTTTAACATTTTTTTAATTTTAATAAGTTTGACTTTAATTGTATTTCAATTTTTTTACGAAATGCTTTAGGTTTCACAGAGCTAGTTTTAATTTTTAATTGGAATGATAAGTTATTTACATAATTCATCATTATTGTCTGTATACTTGTATAAATATAATTATTTACATTTTTTTGTTCGATCACTGAGTTTAAGCGCTCGAGGGGAACCGGGTCACCTGTACTCTATTTTTTAGAATTAATTATCTCTGTCTCTGAAGAAGAAATCTTCAAATTAGCGATTGTCTTCTTTTTCACAAATGTTGCATTTTCTTTTATATCTTTTTGAGTGAAGTTTCGTTACAGCTATAATGAATAAAAGGTGTATTCATATAAGATTCTCAGGAGATTCTTAATCTTGAAAATAATTATTTTTGTAAGAATTTTTGTTTTTTGGGGGAACGCGGCTCATAGTATTTTATTATAATCCAAACGAAGAACCATTACCGAAAATGAGGGGCTTAGCCCCTTTTATTTTCATAGATGAACCAGCCTGCTGTGGTTGCTTAAACTTTTCACAACAAACAAATATGCAGTTTCTAGTTTTTCGGAATGAAGCGATTTACCCTTGAAAGATTTATTTTTAGTATATTACATCACAAGTCGGGTATGACAGGTCTTTACGGGGTGATTAATGTTTGTAGGGCGTCCTTGCGACCAGCGAGCTCCACGTGAGCACCTTCCTAACCCTACGAGTAATGTACGGTATTTTATTCGAAATCCACATGTTATGAAACTGTGGAGCCATCTGAAAAGTGAGTATTAATGTTTGTAATATATTTGGTTGTGAAAACATACGACGATATGGCTATTTTTTAGTTGGTGTAGGATTTTAATCTTATAGCAAGTTTCGAACAGGATTTGGTTTCCCTTGTCGAATTAGATTCAGTCAAGTTGAATTGAGTACGAATTCGCGATGTTTCAGTTCCTTGAAACTGTTGGATTTGGCAATGGATCCAATTCGTGCCAAGTGACATCGATATATTTGACTAATTCATCACCCGTCCTCAGTTGGAAAAGAATGGGCTTGGCATCCCATCGGGTTGAAGGCGATCAATTCCTACAGAAGGCATATGATATCAAAACGCTCTAAACAGATTTAGCTTGTTCAGAGACAGGCCAAGAGTGTGTGATAAAATGCACCATACAAAAATATTCCGTGTTGAAGCACAAACGAAATGCAAATGGGGCCACGCTATACGCGTCGCAGACGTTTGGCAACACTGTTTGTGTTTCGTTTGGGGGTGGTTGCTGCCAGTTAGGGGGTTGAGCCGCGCGCTAGAGAGAGATGAACGATGAGGGTGAAGTCCTGGAGTGAGAGAGAGAGCAATAGAGACAAAGAGACAAGGGGGTGAGTGAGAGACAGGCAACGTTGGGTCGTTGTACCGCGTCCCGTCCGTCAACACCTCGCTGCCCCGGCTAGGCGGTACTATAAAATACACGTGACACCCCTCATACTACCAACTACCCCCCGAGGCGGTCCACTACTACCATTGCCATCAATGCAGGCTGCCTGCGATGGGTTCAAACTTCACTTTTGGTTTCACTTTTTCCAAGATCGACTACTGTTATCTCTGAACAAAATTCAGAGGTTCAACGTCTCAACTTACTCTGAACCCGATGACATGTAAAATGATGTTCTGATTTAAAGTAGAAGGATAGAAACAAGTTTTCTTGACACATTGATCCTTGAAAGCTTGTAATGTAAAAAGTTGTATTAAAAAAATTGAATATTACTGTTTTACATATTTTATTCATACATAGCATATATACATGAAAACTCATTATCAGCAGCTCTATATACGAGAAACCACTGCCTCGTACTTTTTTGGATAAACGAAGAATGTAAATTTAACACTACTATTTAAATTTGAAATTTTTTTTCTACATATTAACATCCCCGAGGAATAATTCACGCTTCTCATTTTATTGCAATAAAATGTCTTTTTTCCTCCACGTAAATTCTCTCGTGAAATTCTCATTATGCATGCCCCGATAAAAAATCATGTCGTCTCGACCCAAAATTCAGACGATACTAACCCCGTTAATTATAACTTTAATGGTAGTTTCGACCAGGGAGCATATTTCCATGCCCTGGTTACACCGACGACTGCAGTAAATAAATGTTAGCGCGACACTCGGCACAGAGGCTGTGGAGGATTCAAACTGTAATAGTGATATCCAAGCGCGTAGTGTGCATGTTCGTACGCACGTGTTACGTGCTCTGACTGGTCACTATAGAGTTGGATGTGTAGAATTTAGTGCAATTATTTATTCACCGCAATTCACGCCGGTTCGTTCTAGCCGGGTCAAATTTAATGTTTCGGTTGAACGACTTTTATTTTTCCTCCACTACCATCATTACATGCCATATTGTTTAATGACGCCCCATTGCCACTTTAATGATGTCGTTTCTCTCAAATTAAATTCCCAACGGCATCATAATTATCGGTGCAAAAGAGTTTCGAAATAACTCAATTCAATGATATGAGATAGTCCTAAGTATACAGACATCCTTTTTGCACAATCGCCATATCTTCTATAAAAATTACATTTTCCATTGCCTGCATGTTATACTGACAAAAAGAATAGCTGTTGTAAAGTGTCGGATAACAAAATGGTCTCAGAAGTTTTACCGATGACGTAAAAAACTCACCGATTGAAGAAGGCAGCGTTACAATTATAAGTTTCTAGAGGATGATTGTGGATGAGGGAGTTAAAGGCATTTTAATATTTTAAGACATTTTGCAGTTATGTGAGGCCGCAGTACTGCCGTATAAATGATGAGTTTATGGTAATGCTCGTGCAAGAGTTGAATGAGAGGCGGCGGCGAAAGGGTGGTAGACAACAGCAGAGAAAATGGAGGGTGCGTGTTTTGCACTCCATGTAAATTCTCGTGTCTCTACGTATTTGTCGTTTAATTTAGACATTTCCTACTGCGCTTGGCTATTCGTCCAACCACGTGGGCGATCGAATTCCACTAATTGCGCAAACAATTCGTTGTACATTCGTTGCGCTTTGGTCAATGTGAAAAAACTGCACCCTATGCAAGGCAGTATTCATAAGATTATTTACATCTACACGTTTCTTTTTACTTCTTTATTGCTTCTCATTCATCTTTCACCTATCAATTATACGTGAGCTAAAGGAGAACATTTGAACTAATTGCTTCTTGGAGATTAATGCCCCTAAGATTAACGTTTCTGAGATTAGTTCCCCCAAAATTAATGCTTCTACGATTAATTCTCATGAGTTTAACCTCCGAAGTTCTGGGCCATTTCTCTTGCTTTGATACCCCTCTTTCATCAAAGACCCTCTTTGAGACTTAGTCGGCTTCATTATCGTGTTCTTCTTTCTCGGACCACTCTGCTATTTGTTTAGGGATCAATTTCAGCTGAATGTTTAGATCTCGGGAATAGATCTTTTGAGGTTTCAAGAGCTTGAGGCTCAATCGCCCAGAGAAATAATAATAATGCCCCAGCTATGCTCACTGGTAAAAGCGAGTTTCAATGTATAGGTTTTTAGCACCCTGGCACAATCAGGCTTGATGCCAAACAGTTCCAGCCCCTTCAAACCAGTTCCACCCGTAGGATTGGTTGGCAATTACAAGATGCGCGATAATCCGCAGACTTGGCAGCGAACGCCACTTGCGTTAACCCACCAAGATTAACACTTACCTACACGTAACTTTTGGCTTTCGTATGTCTCGACTCCTTTTCTCCCCTATTTCTCTCGTATGACCCCCCCAAGCATTATTAATAACCCATCTTCGTGAACGAAGACATTATTTCTGCCAAGTTGCGAGGGATGTGTGTGAAAATGAGAACGCATCATATTTCTTCTGATGATATTCTATATGCTTTCGCGTCCCATTTGTAATATGTGGGGCATTTTGATAGTGTGTGAGGATTATTAAAGGGCGCTGAAAAAGAATTGCTGTAGATATGCTTGTTGCATGACATCACTACCGGTCTTGGATTTAATGAACCTGTTGATGTTAGTACATCACATAACAGTATTTTATGATTATATGTTTTCCAAAAGTGAAAGCTTAGAAGTTTATTTGAAGTGAAACTTATTTTGGGACGAGAGTAAATCGATGAAAATTACCGACTGATGAATTGAACGAACGGATATCTCTCTGTCTATCTCATACAAGTGCATATACATTTTATACCTTCTCTCGGCGATTGGCAATTGCGCTAAGCACTCCTTTTCTATATACCCACTACTGTCAAGTTAAGCAAACCCTGTATATGCTCCCTCTTCTCTCTCCGCCCTTCTCTCTCTCTATCTCTCTCTCTATCTATCTCTCTGCACTCTGTTTATATGCGATCTTCTCATAACTCATGATGATTCCTCATGAAAAATTTCAAAGTTAATCCATAAAATTTTGACTTCTGCCGTCTGGACCGAGGGGCTGGTCACTCAGAAATCAGTAAGTCAGACTAACAATGACTGCCACCGGAATAACGAAGACTTCCTAGAGACCTCCCTCGGACTAACTGCAGATTGCTTGTGACTTCCCACGAGGCTCCCTCGAAAAGTATATCGTGCGCATGATCCAAAGATCTTTCAAGTGTTTCCGTCAGAGTTACGAATTTTCCCGACAAGGATTTCGCCGAACCGGGCGGCTGGAGCGAGAGTTCTCGTGACGCACTGAGACTTATTGTGAGACTAACGGGGACTAACTGGGACTAACCAAGGAACCCTGCAATATAATTCATAGATTCCTACTGACCGCCAAGGTTCTGCCGTAAGTCCGGAAGTCACCTGAAATCTCAGTGAACAGCCCCTCGGTCTGGACTTACTGTCTCACACTGTTTTTTAAAACTTTGGGTCCATTAACACGTAGCATAGCGAAACAGTCACGTAAATTGGATCACCTAGAACTAGGTTTTGCTCTACTTGATGTTCAGTAGTATTTGCTTTCTTATTTTATTTATTATTTAAACTTAAACGTGCTTAAGGATTATTACTATGACAAGTAATATTTTGAAGTTGCAATGTGTAGCCAAATAAAAGGAATGACCACAGATCTGAAGATTATCGAGTGCTATTTTGGCAAGGCCGCTGATATTAAACTATAGGGAGGAACTATACGTAACTCAGGGTGAGGGAAAATACCCAGGGATTAGAGTTCCTCTGAGAAAAGTCCCTGAATCTTGCGGGTGTGCAAGCCGACCCTCGGCCACAGAAGTTGGATTTATGCTGCGAATCTCTCGGAATTACCGAATCGAGGATTTATACACTTTTTCCTCCCTCGATGTGTTCGGCGTATCGCAAGCTGCGTCTTTCTACGGGCGGCAGGCCTGACTGATCCCATCGGGGAAAAATGGAAATGGAAGCACGATCGAACATCACCCTTTCCAATCATGACTTTTTACTGCTAATCGACTTCGGCGTCGAATCAGAAAGTGTTGAAAAGTCGCTTAAAGGTTTCGATTGTTAAAGTGGTTGTAGTAATAACATAGAGTTGTTTTTTACCAATTTTATTACTATATTTGACAGTAAACGGTGACTTCACAATAATAATGGTAGCTCTAAGATGGCATCCAAAGGTGACTAGTGTTACCTCCAACGCTCGCGGCTCCTCGTAATTGTATACCTACAATATCATCGCAGGAAGTATCAAGAATCGTATTAAATTAACTTATATCATCCTGATCTCATCAATAACTTGACTTAGTCCGTTGCTATGATGTATAACCGGGTTCACTTGAGTAAAAGTTTTGAATAAAATATAATAATATATTGTAATAAGAAAAATTCAGCTATATTTGAGCGGCATGAAAAACTTCGGAATAATGAATAGAGATAATATAAATGAACCCTATCAATTCATTAATGGACCATTTCAGTTCAGTAATGCATTTTTGTTAGGAAGCATACCTATAAAATATGAAAATGATATTATCGGACAACGGATTCCCGGTCAGTGGTGAGAGGGAGTTTTTTGCTCTGTCATGTTTCCACGCCCAATCACAATCTATTTGATATGGCCCAGCCTTCTCCACCGCGAGCACAAACGGTCTCTCTGTCGCGTATTTAATGATATCCTTTCTGTAAAATAATCTCTACTTTTTTTTTATACATTTGAAATGAGAACTTATTCCTCTATATCGTTGGTTGAAAACCGTATTTCTGTCATGAAGAGATGCTATCTGCTATGAAGCAAACATTTTTAATTGAATTTAGGTCAATTTTAATAATTAATTGTATAAATATAGATAAAGATATAACCATTTGAAATATTGATACCTTGTGGAATGAATCTCTCCAAACCAAAATTTACAAGCGAGTACTCATAATTAAAACAGAGGTGCAAATAGTACTTATTTCGTACATCTAAATTACCATATAACAGCTCTTTCGTAGTTTCCGCTGCTCTACCTGGGCACGCGTCATTTGCATATAATACGCTAATACAGATTTGCCCGTGTCTGAATAATATGGAAACGACAAGCTGTTCATCACTTGAATGAAATTATTTTGAAATCTTCCAATTTGGCTAATTGAAATCTCACTTTTACTTTGATTAATGAATGTTATATTTTTGCATTCTATCTGACTACAGCTCTGTTTTTTTGTAAAATTTCATTTTTTTAATATGTCAATAATTTAAGATTTTCAATAAGGTTTTTTACATGCTAAATTGACGTAGAGTCAACACTATCTATCAAAGCGTGGCATACAATTCCAGTCTAGCAAGGTGTGAAGATAGAGCACGTGCGATGTGCTAACAAGGTACAGTCATTAGGCGTATTTATATTACCAGCCGTGGGTTTCCGCGATGGCATGATGGAAAAAAATTCAATAGACTGCCGAGCGATAGAACACGGCAAAGCTGTCTTGTTAAACGGAGATTCTCCATGTTCGTTACACCTAACCGTTTAAAGCAAGGTAAAATAAATTTAAAAGGAGTCAAGTGAGTTTAAAAAGATTAAATTTTGCATAATTTTATCTTACCGATGCTCATTTATTCATGATTTGATTATAAAATAATATTGATCTCGGGACAACTCAGATAAACACCTTATCAAATTTCCTTGACGGAGTTTAACACTCTTCCATAAAAAAAGATGTAGGGCAGTTGTAACAAATCCCATTACAAAGTCGTTTTTTGCACTGAAGTTCATTTACGTGCGCATCTTGTTAATGGAACATGGGAAGAGAACTTGGTCGTTGATCTTGTAAGTGATAGATTTTAAATTTTCATGTATAGAAGCACGAAACTTCACACTTGGCGCTCACGCCATTTAGCTGTACCAGCTTTTTCTGAAGTTTCAAGGCCCACCTTTGGTTACTTTTCGCGTAATTTCATGAGGTAGATACGATCCGTTGCTCGGGGAAAAGGACGACTTGGGATATAAGAGTGTGGTACTTGTTGCTGTTCGAAGCGGTACGGAGCCAAGCTCGCAATACCGGAGGAATTCGATGGTTTATTGGCTTTCATCGGACGTGGGAGAACAATGGGATGAGAGAGACGACAGAAAGTGAGAAAGAAACATGGATAGGAATGGGTTGGATACTATAGACTGCGGGGTCCACTTGTTTTTGGCAGTGCTGATGTTTACCAGATGCTCAAAAAGACTTGTTATTTTTTTAAATTTCAACGGCTGTGCACTTAGGCCACTCTAAACCACCTGGCACAAGAAAAATGTTGAAATTTTGGTTCGGCGTATTCTATTCTTTAACGTTAACATGGCCCATGTTCGGTAACATTTTGCGATTTTATGGGACCTTATTATTTTAAAATAATCTTATAAGCATAATTTGCAATTGAAGAACCCACTCAATTATAAACTTTGTACCTAATCTTCATATCATTAATCAAACGCCTTTTTATG
>JAWWLR010000092.1:65805841-65821987 GCA_035041075.1 Acraspis erinacei | reverse complement strand
CGCACGGGGAAATAAGTGCATATAGGGGCAGGGGAAATAAGTGCGCGGGGACATACGCGAGCGGGGACATAAGTGGACGTTTACTGTACTTTTTCAGAATTTTCATAATTGATTTTCAATTACTTAGAGCCATGCAAAGTTGAGTATTCGGAAATGGTAATATGATTATAGTACTTTTTCACCCTTCATTCACCAGGAAATAATTGCCAATCATCTGACCATGTTTAAACTCTGTATCAGGATTGCCAAAACCTTCACCTGCAACACGCATATTGTCTCATATTTTTAGAATTTTCTTCTGCTGAGATTTCCATCAAAATCTGTACAAAAATCGAGGTGCCTGTATTTTTTGGATAGCTTGTAGTGGTTTACGAAAGCCCTTCTAACTGGATTTTTCAGATCATTTTGTTAAATTAAAGAATATACGAGTGTAATAAAAAATTGTATTGCCTGTATAAGAAGGTGATACAGTAATACATGTATTGCAATTTTAAAGAATACGCGATGTTTACCATAAATATATTGCGGTTTCACTTTACTTTAGCTCGTCTAGCGGATGAGTGACCCACTAGCAAGGTGAAAATTATGCTTTGATAGTCTAGTACGTAAAATAGTCGTCTTAGAACTTTAGATTTAGATTAGCCGCGCCTGCGATTTTCGACTTTTTTTAAACTTTCTTCTGCAGTATTACAATATTGACAATATTACTATACTAGCATTTTAAAACTACAATTTCATGTATTGGAACGATAACTTACGTCGCGGAAATTAACTTCCAATACATTTAACAGGAAGTTTCAACAGTACATGTTTACAGTGTAAGATCAAGGCTTACATCATTTTTCGGCAAAATCGTTGAACGTCTTGATTTTAACTGCAGATTTACATGACCATTAATAACCTTATTTGTTGAACACTTGGCGTGATGTAAAAGCTCTGAAACTTTATAATGCTGATAAGAACTTGCATAGTTTCGTATTTTTGGGATGTGTGTTAGAGGGTTAGAGGAAAATACGGCCCTGGAGCTCAGTACGATGGAAACGAGTCGACTGGCGACGCCTCAGTGACCGAACTTACGCTCCCTCGTGCTTTCGTTCGCAAGCGCGAGTTTCGTTCTCACTCTCCCTTTCTTCCACTCTCATACTCCCACTCAGGTTATCTCTCTCACTTCCTCTCACACGCAATTTGCTTCCCTCTTTCTCTTCCTATTTCGCGAGTCTCCTCACGCCATCCTCGTGCGCGCCTCGTGGACTCCCTTCCCAGTCCGCAGGATCAGTCCGGAATTTCACCAGATCGTTCCGCTCCAAGTTAACGGAAAGTCGACCCCGCTGATTACATTTTTTCTCCTATTTCTTGTGGTCCTTCGTGAATTATGAGAGAGTACTCGATGGACGTTTTCGTCGCTGGTTGAGGCGGTTTTTGTCTATTTTTTAATCCGACGCTGGTTTCCGCGACATACGTTTCCGGTAAATAATTATGTGCTATTGCTGAAATAATTATCCAGATAGTTGATCAATTGTTGTATCAGTGTCAAAAGAAAATTCTACTCCGGCTCGTGTGCTGGTTGTGATTGTGTGCTGTGTAAGCAAGAAAGTGATCCAACCCTGCGCAGTGAAAGCCGGTCTGATAACTCCGTAGTGCAACATTCGCAAATTCCCCACTTTCAGAGTTACAGATCATCTAAAGCTTAACCGACGATCGATCACGAATTTTGGATTATTTGGTTTAAATCAAAATTTAATAGGTATTTTTCTTATAGGTTTTGTGAAAAATAGTGATCCTTTTTGAAAAGTGGTTTTGTGATAAGGGAAGGTAGTTTTGTTGGAAAAAGTGAAAGTTTTTTCAAACCTTAAGAAGATCTTTTTGGAATTCAGAAGCAATAATGGTCGATTTCGTCACCTACCCGGATATTTCATACCTTTATGAGGAACTTTTGGTAAGGCCAATATTTTAACATTAAATTGAGTCAAATGGATATGGGTCAATAATTGAGATATCTTTTTCATGTTAAAAACCATTTTTGAGAATCCTGTTACAAAAATATTATTGTAACTAACAACTCCTAAATGCAAAGTTTGCCAATCTAGAATTTTGAAATTAATTTTGAATGATATATATAAAAACTTTAGATATAATATATAATATTTCTGTACAATATATAAATACAGTTCAGTTCCGCACTTTTGTTCAAAAGTACCGATTTTCGGTGCAAATGCTAACATATCCCATCATTGTTTAAATATTGTGAATATTTTTTGAAATTCAATGTATTTTTATGAATGATAACAATTTTGGTCGAAGAACACTCATATAGCATAAACAATTGTTCAAGATTTTAAATCTTCTTTTAGTCTGAATATTTTTTGTTTAGTAAAATAACAGATTTTCGGTGAAATTAAAAATAACGTAGATTTCTATTGAAGAATGTTAATAGAACCCAAAATTGTTCAAGAATTGTTAATTATCCTTATTCCGTGAAAAACACAAGCATAACCTGAAATTGATCGAAAAATTTTCATCTTATTTGCATCGATTTTTTTATCAAAAGTAATCTCCGGTATAAAACGGAAAAATCCAGTTTAATGATTCTGATAAATGACCTGAAAAATAATAATAAATAATTTAACAAATCTTAGGATTTTTACATTCTCATCAGAGAAGGTATTAGATTTGTGTACAATTTGCTTACCCCGCCCCCCGTTTTTGTCCAATTTACACGTTTTGAGAACCTCTAAATCCGAAAAACGTTCTTTACGAATGTCTGTGTGTCTGTCTGTGAGCATGATAACTTTTGAAAGAATTAATTTTTTAAAAAGAGAAAATTCAGATTTTGATCGCACACAAAATAATAAAAAATGCAAAATTTTCATTTTTTGGTCAAACTATGCAAGATACGAAAAAAAATGCTGACAAAAAGTTGCTGCCAAGAAAAGACCTCCAAATTTGTTAGTCATTACTTTTTGATATGATGCGTAGTTTGTTTTTTATTCTTTAAAAATAACATTAACAATTAAAAAATTAAATTTTTGGACATACGACAATTGAAAAATAAAAAATAAAATGTTTGGGAAAACAACTTAACATACGAAAAAAAAAATTAATTGAGAAAACTTTTTTACCATAAAAATTTCTTTAAATTTGTTAACCATTTTTTTATGCAATGCGTCGTTTTTCTTTTAATCGTAAAAAATGAAATTAAAAATTTAAATTTTTGGCAAACGCCACAAGCTACGAAAAAGATGAATAGACTAATTTGTGCACCAAACAACGATCTCCAAATTTCTTACTAATAACTTTTTGAAACCTTTAGTTTTTTTCGTAAAAAATAACATTTAAAATAATTAAACCATTTTTTTAGATCAACGCAAGGTACGATAAATTGTTAATTAATAGTATTTTTTATAGGATGATAACTTTTTTAATTATAAAAACATGAGTGTAAAAATATATTTACTTGAATATCAATGCATATTTTGAATTTTAATAAGCTGAATTTATTGAAATGATACATTCATAGCGTAGCTGATAATTAATACCGAGCTCGAAGCGCAAAAACCAACAGACGTGCGCCAGAGGCGCGTTCGTAACGCGCGATGAGAAAGTTTCCGCGCAACGGACAAATGTTTATGTTTAACGGAGAATTTTTTATCTAGACCTACATTAATATAAATTTTTGTTTGATCTTTGATATTATATTTCGCGTGAATGCAATCTGGATTACAATTAATATGAAATCATCTTATTTAAAGGAGTAATTACTATATAAATAAGTAATTTACACATTTAAGAGTTAACTGTTCTTAATCATTAATTGGTCTCAGTGGTCGACTTTTCCAACTGAATAAAAAATTGTCGATGAAAATGCTACACATTTGATCTTATAAAAGGTCAAACAAACCTAGTTAAAAAGTGGTAATGAAATCCTGCTAAGATTTCAAATAAAGTCCCAGTTAAGAGCTCCTATATAATTTTCCTCGAAATTTACAGGAGGGACATATGACTTTTATGTCATACAAAAGTCATGCTGAAATGGGACTAAGGTATCAAAATACATTTGGTTAGCTTGAACTTGATTCAAGCACTATTTTGTCTTTCAAATATTTAGAACAAAATTAAGTGAGACTGTTGTAGCACTTTTGGCCCAATACATTTCTTCATTAGCACGACGTACTGAGATCGTTTTTTTATATTTTAATCATATATCACAACGGTTTTTTTGGAGGCTATATCCGGAAATCTAATGCAAACTCGATGGGACTTTTTTGTACTTTGACAACTGTAAAAAGAAAACTTGATATCTTAAATTAGAATGGTGAATTGTTATCGCAAACTGTGATTGCAAGAGATTTATCTGAACTACTTGATTGCAACAAGAAACTGCATTACGGAAATATCACTTTGATCTGCCGCTTAATGAACAATGGGCGGTGCTTGGTAAGAGTGCCTAGACCGAATTTAATTAGGCTCTTAACATCATAGGGCGTGGCAAGTAGAGACGTTTGGGGGTGGGCAAAGGGGGTTGAAATGTGGCTTTGGTGAAAGCTTGAACAGAGCCCTCTGCATACGGCAGGAGATCTCCCTTTGAGGACAGGATGGCATTACCGTCACGCTGATGATGGTACCGTAGACTCGAGTCGCCTCCGCTGCACGATTGTCATGTAAATCACGGACGAAGCAGACAACTATTGGCCCGATATTAACCTGTCAATAGGGATGCACGTTTCGTGCATTCAACGCTCAGAAAGAAGGAAATTGAAAGGGACCTATTGTCGCGGCCGGGTAATCAGAAGTTTGATGAAAGGGCATCGGAAAATTGGAATTGACGAATCGTTTTCGCTTCTAGATACACTGAAACATCTCCAATTACCATTTCCACTAAGGAAGATCCAATCAAAAAGGTTTAATTGCAGGTTGCCTGCAAATTCAATTCTACCTTATTCAATGGCTTTTTAATTCATGGGTTTATTTCTAGTTAGGATCTTTAGAAAGCTTATTACATGGTGGACTGGCCCTGACGAGTTGTCGTATTGAATCAAAAATTGGAAAAGAAATAAATTGCATAAGATTGAGTAGAGCATTTAACAGGGTAGAATTTTCATTTATATTCGACCGCAAATTTTGGTTTGGTTGAATTATAGTCAGATGAAAGGGAAGTGTTAAATTAACTCCAGGACAATCGCATTTACTTATACTTTTTAGATTAACAAATGTCAGTTTATAAAAAAATCAATTTTTTCATATTTATAAAAGAAATATATTAATACTTTAAAATACACTATGAAAATTGCTTGAAATATTAGTCGATTTGCTGTTAATGGTGGAAAAAGGGGAGAATTTTTTTTCGAGGAGCGTTAACGAGAAAAGAACTTAGATTGAATTTTCACGTACCTTGTTCGAACGACGTAAGATCGAGGATAGGAGATGATCGAACTCATCGTAAGGAAATTGAATAGGTCTCGGTGGCTGGAAAAAAGTTCTACTTTGAAAAAGTTTGATCGGGCCAAAGTTCGTTTCGTACGATGCGAGACAACGACAAGGAGTAAGATAGCGTGGAGAGTGGATGTATAGCAGTTCTCTTGGGTCGACTTTTCCGGATAGGTGGCGAGGGTCGACAGAAAATGAGAAAATTTTATTTGTCCCTGTAAGATCAAGCGCGGAAAATAGGAATTGCGCGAAGAACTCTTATACGGCCAGAAAAATAAACAGGCCGCGCCCCTCGTGGCCAGTCTAGCCCGAAACTTATTTCCACGGTGCAGGCGCGAGCTCCTGTGGGTAGTAAAACGTTTTACCGGAGGAACAAGAAGCAAAAAGAAACAAGCGAGATGAGGAAAGAAAACAAGAGAGAAACTGAGAGAAAATGCGTGTTCGTGACAAAGAAGGTTGTTGCTCCACTCTCTCTACTCCAATCATCGCTGACGAGATTTCGATTTTCTACCGACTTGACAAGTCTATTTATTTTGATTTATTATTTCTATATTCCACTTAATTTCATTTTCTATTAAATTTCCATTTTTTAAAGTGGACGTGAAGTATTGATAATGAATTGTACTGATTAACGAGTTGGAAAAGGGAATTATATTTAAAGAATAAATTTGTCTGTTGCTATGGTATTTGTATACATTTAAATATCTTCTTTTTCGATTTTTGAGAAAAGGAGAAGACTTTAGAAAAAAGAGGAAAGTAGCTAAAAAAAAGAGAACATAATAGATTGTATGACAAATTATTACTGTAAATGCGAAAAAAGACAGAGGTTGCTGCAGAGATTATTTTACAGAGTTGATAGACTTGTCAAATAGAAGAAACATAGCAGGATAAAAGAGAGCGAAAAAGAATAAGTTAGAGCAAAAAATGTAAGAACAAGAAGATAAATAATGATATTAAGAGATTCAAAAACGTCAACAAAGTTAGAAAGGAAGGGGAAATGCATAAGGCTAAATAATTGATAAATATGGAATGAATAGTGAAAATTGATAGAGTGAAAGGAGCAAAAGGAGAGTCAGGAAGGAAGGAGTAGATGATTATTGTGGTTAAAAAAATTGGATTAATTGAGGATAGGCTAAAGAGTGATTAGGTTGTTAAGATACAATAAGGAAAATACAAAATTAAGAGCCGAAATGGGATAAGAGTGAGGAAAAAATGATAGGTATAATAGAAGGGTATATGCGAAATTTAATTTAAGAATTAATGTTGTGTGCATTATTTAGAAAAAACACTAGAATAATAAATGCATATACATACAATAACTTGTTATGATACTTCCTTTAACACTTATTCTATGTTCAGCATTATTTCTTATATTAATTTAAAATAATAAAATATAAATGCTGTACCATTTGAATCTAAAGTGTAGTAAGATTTCGAATTAAAATGAGTTTATAATATCTACAGATATGGCAAATTCGAGGCCTCGAACGCATCACTAAAAATAAGTGCAAACACTCGAGAAACCATTAGGCATTTCCAGACCAGTACTCTTTACGTGGCGAAAGTATACAGAACGCATCAGCTCCGAATTGACTTACTCTGCATACTTTTGCAGACTCTCTACCCCCCTCCCCCCTCTTGCCAGACACCTTTCACGGCAGTTTCTCGATTATATCGTGAAGAAAGATATTTATTTGCATTACTTCTCTCAAACTGTGTACTTTTCGTCTCTCTTCTTATTTCTCTTATAGATCTAGAATTCCTGGCAGGCATCTCCTTTGTGATAAATCATTCGACCTTGGTTCTGAGTTTTTGTTGTTTAAATATTTTCATTACCGAAAGGCTGAACTGTTGCTCTGCTTTGGTGACATTTTTAGAAGGCACTAGTGAAAACTTTCTTTGATTTAAGTCAATAGTTTAGTCTAAAAATATACAAGAAATTGTTTTAATAGTGCCTGAGGTTATTAAAAAATATTTGGTTTCAAATTGCAGATATGTATTTATCACCATGTTCTGTTTTTTTGCCTGCTCAATCATATAAAGTAAATCTGCCTCGGGCATTGCAAAATTCCGACATAAAATTCACCTCATGGCAAATGGTGTAACTTTATATCGAATTTAATGAAAAGTTATTAAATTAAAATAATCCATAAATATTTTCCAGTTTTTAAATTTTAATGGTAATAAAAACACACGGAATAATCGTATTTCAATATCCGGATTATGACTGCACATAAAATGTACTATTAATTTATGGTAGAATGAACGTCAATTTGAAGAAGGAGATTTATGTGGTGTTTGCACCATTGAATTATTTCCCGCGAGGCAATGAATATTAAAGTTTGTTAGTTGAAGCATTAATTGATTCAACGAATATTTTTTAATCCAATGCTGCATCAATTTTTTTGAATGATAAATGTAAAGCTTATGAAGCTTAGGAGAAAAAATATAAAATTATTTTTGTTAGAATTGCATGGTAGTTATTCTCTATGAATGTAGGCATTGCTGCTGGTATCTCAACCAGGCAGTGGATATTCTTTGTGTTTCTGCCCCAGTTCGTGCAGGTCAGACATACGGCCTCGAAAGTCCGTATGGGAGGCAAAGGGTTGGCCACGATAAAACATTCGCGCGCTTTGTGTATCTTGCGTTAAAAATACCCGTACGTATCGTACACAGCAGTTGGTGGCTGCACGGCCGAATATTTACCGGTGCTGCTAGCTGCCGTACTGGCACGTTCGACATTTCTGTTTCATGAGATTTCAATGGCAAGCCGCGATTCGATTTTGCTTCCACTCCCTACCTCCGACACCACTCTCACCCGAGATATCCAATACGCCTTTTTTTGTTGGTATCGCCTGGACAAGCTTTGTGTTTACAATTTTTCGTCTGTCCAGCGAGCTGTTACGAATACTCGATTGCTGGGAAGTCAGAGACAAAAGATGCGGCTTGTTCGCTAAAAGGCAAAAGAAGTGCACCGAAAGAAAAATACTCGTGTTGGGAATACCGCGGCTGAATTTGTATCTTTATTTTAAAAAAATATAACAGGATTTCACTTTCATAATCGTAATAAAAGATCGTTAAAGAAATTGTTGCATTGCCATTACAGTTTGTGTTCATTTATGTTGCATGTATTATTAAGGGAAAATGGAGGTTACAAGTAATTACAAAGTTCACTCGAGTCAATGGTCTAGTTCCGAATAACTTTTGAATAGAGCAGTTTTGGCTTCACCATTGTTGCTGTTCTTTCGCTCTTTTCGGCACTCTTGCGAACTCGGCTGCTCACGTTAACAAGGCAAGGCCTCTTTTCATATGAAAACAGGGCACAGTTTGCAAGCCCATTCTGCGAAAGAGTTGTGAGAGCGTATTTCGAGCAAAGAGGCTGATGAGCAGCAGACCAAACCAGGTTGGCTAACTGCAAAGCACCCTCAAAGACACTCTTGCTAATTTGATGATCCTCCAAAGACCAAGACTGCAATCTGCTACTCTGCGCTTTTGGATTAACCGATCTTGTCTTCTCGTCTTCAAGCAATGTCCCTGCGGAGTCGGTCCGTAAAAAGCTCCTTGGCAACTTTCATCCCTTGCTCTTCGCTCTTCGGTAGAAACTTTGGAATGTTTTCCGAAAATATTAAGTATTTTAAAAGAAGTAGTAAAATTTGTTTATAATTCTTGACACTTATTCATATTAAATTATTTTTATTATTATCATTAACAAAAACCTCGTTTAAAAGATGCCAGGCATTTTACAGATTCTACTTTTCTTTATTATGAATGGGTTTCTCTCTAATCACTTTTTCCTTTATTATTCGGTTTCTATTTTTTGTTCATCAATTATGATTTGTAGTTTTATAAATAAAATTGACATGCTCGTACAGATTAGCAAGTAACTATTGATCAACAGAAAATTATGGTAAATTATGCAAAATTGCGTCTACCTATTTGGTTTGCAAGTTAACCTCCCTAGATTAATGCTCACCATATACAGATGTTCATTATATTGATTTACATAAATAGTTTACGTTCCTAAATGGTCTGGTGGTATTTCAGGACTCTATGGCAAATTTAAATGAGCATTATTCCCCAAATCACAACAATACGCATCATGCACTACTTTATATTTATTAACAAACACATATCTATATCTGCTTATAAGATAAAGAGGAATATTTATCAGCAGCATATATCGGGTGCTCATTTTGTGTCCACTGCTTAATTTTGGCAGAAATTCGTATCGTACTCATACCATGGGGATTAGGGTAGGTCTGATGAGTTTCTGGAGTAGGGTCTCGCTAGCCGTAGGGAACGCCGGGAACTGGAAGGCTTTAGTGGGATGAAGTACGTAGCGGACATTGAAAGACAGAGAAAGAAAATCAAAAGGGTTAAGAGCAAGAGAGACCTGATGATAAGAAAGGGAAACTCGGACCAGCGTCACTCGAGTGTATAATTGACTTGATTGCCAGCTTCTAATCTGGGCCTTCCATTGTCGGAAAAATGGAATTCTAGAGACCACGTGTTGGGGATGTACTCGTGAGAAGCATTTGAGAACAATCCAATTTCCTTTTCCACGATTAGTATTAAGTTGATCAGTTAATATTTTAATTCGCACAACCGCATTGCGTCATGAAAGCTTCTTTGTACTAAGGGAGAGTAAATAATGTAAAGGTCGACTAATTTTATTCATTATGAGAGGAACTATGTATGCTCGAAGAATGTGGAAAATACAGACTCACGTGATCATTACATTAATTTAACGAGGATATTCGAAGACAAAAGAAACATACGGAGAAGATACGGATGGACAAAAGGCAACTCGGCGAGCACATCTGGTGCGTTTGCAGAACGGGATGCTGTTACATTGGCGGTAATAGTTACTGGCAGCCTACCAGAACGCGTAATATCTGCAAAAATAAAATTCAGATTTGGATCTAGGCTTCAATATGTATTGTTATCAGGACATTATTCGGATGTACGATCAATTTGTATGCAACGTGTTACGAAATGTGTCTACTATCTCCGCAGGAACGTTTCCACTAAGCAGAATTTATTCACCCGCTTTAGTACACTAGGAAGCGATGCCTGTACGCTTCCAGACATTTAATTCGCTCAACGCTCAGACATACTTTCTTAATATCTTCTTCCCATTCAAAACTCGTTCTATAAGACTAGCATCGTCCCTTGATCTCGTGTTTTTTTCAGAATTGTAATTTTAAGATCCTTCTCATTTCTCATACTTAATTCCATTCGTGAACCTACGGAGGTTTTATTATTAGGAAAGGACTGCTAAATTTTGAATTGATGATGTAATCTGCTGGACATTATTATATGTTAGACTTCCTAAGCGGTATGGCAAACGTAATTCTGGATGATGGTGTAGATCGTCGTTCCAACGCGATGAATGCTACCGGAAGAAGAATTTGGCGAGCACATCATCGCTGGTCCCCTTGAAGACGGATTGCTGTAATAAAACAACGAGCTACGGGATGGGAGGGTGTAATGTGTGGCCGTTATAAACGTTTCGCTTGTTACTTTGACGTTGCTGCCGGATAACTGGCTTGGCACCAACTGTGTTTGCCACGCTGGTGCTATCTGCTATCTATGTGCCAATAAATATTTGCCTGCTGGATCGGCTAGTAGCAGCAATCGCTACTATGTAGTTTGTCAAGAGCGAGTGCCGAATTACAACGAACATCAGTTGTGTGGGTGGGATTACGATGACACTAGGGGGATATTACACATATCCTGCGAATCTATTCCAAAACATGACGGATGTTTTCCACTATAAACCCTATCATTTTCATATGAAAAGAAATTTTAATTTTGAAGACTAGTAATTTCTCGTGCGTTGATATTGAGTAAGTTCTGTGACCTTTTCTGTTCTTTATTAATGTTCCTAGCACAATTATGGTCTCAGTTGATTTTTTTTTAATAAATATATTTCCACAAGTTTATTCTTGAGCTTTGCTTTGTTTCAGTTCTTATTTTGTTTCTGTATTCGATGATCTTATTTCTTCTTTTGGTTGTGTCAAAAATATCTCAGAGATAGGGACAGCTTACGTGTTTAGATACATTAAGACAAAATGGTCAAAAATGTTCCAAATACATTTCTCTTAAACCTAATTGGTTTCTAATTTCTTCCAAAATTAAGCTTTTATTCTTGAAACTTTTCTTCGTATTTCGAGAAAAGTGGACCAAAGACATTTGTGTGTACATTCAAGTACAGACGCTTATTTTCCGCACCTAGGGCTCTAAAAGTCCTTTAAGTTTACCTAAGTAGTAACCAACGCTATTTGAATGACTATTTTCACTATTTCAGCTAAGCAGTACTCATTTCTATGTCAGCTGACAATTGGTCAACTGAGGTAAAATAGCCAAGGAACGCTGCAGCAGCGCGTTATCATTTATCTCGCTATTCTTGTCAGGAGAAGACCATTTTTTGACCATAGAGACCTACGATGGTGTCTCGATCTTTGGCGTCTGCTTTTATTTCTTATTGGAGATCTGGATCTTCTACAGGAATCCGATCCAATCTTCTCCGGGCGACTGATATTTTCCGAGAGTTTGACATTCGGGGCGAGTCTGATCTTTTTCGGAAAGCTGAGCTTTTCTCGTAAACCAGACCTTCGTCTAAGGTGTGAGTTTCTTCAAAATCTCGACCTTTTTCGACATCCTGATCTTCTTCTGGACCTTCCTTCTTCCTGAACCTTGGGCCCAAAGAACAGTAATCGCACACGAAATGGAAGAAATAATTTAATTTAAAAGTAAAAACGCGATCCGCTTTGCAAGTATGATCTCGCCCTATTGTTTCCAAGCACCAGTCTTTCTCTTTTCTATTCGTGAAAGCTCAGTGAGTTCTGTCGTCTACGTTGCCTCCTTTGTATAATCAAAACTCTCGAACAAATTTTCATATTGTTTGCGATTCAATTGGACGGGCAATTTCCGAGTCGTCTTTGAAAATATCTTCCGTCTACAGACTTCCTCTCGGCTCTTCGCAACTTTCCCTCTGTGTGTAACCTTCCGCGCACTTTTGACCTGACTTTTACGGGGAGAAAGTTTCGAGTCGCTTGTGTAAAGTTCGGGAACACGACCGACTATGAACACACCTATGCTGAAGATGATTGCAATATTGTGTGCTTCTCTAAAAATCCAGGATTTTTGTATTATCTTTCGTGTGAAAACATGTTTTGAATCAAAATGAGAAAATTCTTTCCTGTTATCGATTCCTATTTCTAGCTTCGAGTTACTTCAAAATTGCAGAATAATTGGTTGTCTTCTTGATTATTTATTTATGTATTGTGCACCTAGTTTTGTGGAATTAGATCAAATTGATCCTTTCAGGTGTTTGGCAAGTGTTTTGTTTGAAAGTAGTAAAAGTCGGTGTGCGGTCAGACGGACTTGGGTACTTACCGTCACCAGATAAAGGCTACGAATTTGCCTGGTACATTTGCGGCGTTCATTAGGGCATCAAGATTCTATCAACCTGCTGCCGGTACAGTCACGTATCCGGAGCGAATTAATTTCTATCCTTGCTAACGAATTCACCCCACCCATCGCTCCACGTTCTACAACTACCCTTCCGTTACGACCTCTCACACCCGCGTTCACTACCTCTCGAGCGCGTGGCTTCAAGTGGTTGGAATCGGAGTTTCCGCCCGCAGATGTCTATCAAGCGAAGAAGAATTATTCGTAACTGCTCTCCACCACGTCAATTTCCATTACGAGAAACCGCAGGTTTCGCTCCTGCCATGCGTTACTAATGACAATTAGAATTTCCAGTAAAATAAAAAATGCTCCGATTTTTCACAGCAAGAAATCAAGTGTGAGTAACGTCAGGCATTTTAGTTTCTCTTCCCTGATTTCCGTTTTTTTTTATTGAATACCCTTGTAAAAATTAGATTTGGGATTCGAAATGCAGCTGGTTGAACAGTGAGTGTATCTCATTATTAAAATTTGGAGGAATTTAATGGCTAATTGTTTTTCGAATTTAGACCTGCTTTATATGATTATTTATCTTCTGGAATTGAATTGAGAAGATAAGATAGATTATTTGGTATTGGATGAAGCGCCAGAATGTATCTGCTGCTAACAGCAAATTACTGAGTGGGTTAGTTCGATTTCCGATATCGACTGCGGACAGCTAGACTAGAATTATTAGTGGACTCGGGGATGTGAGGGGCTCCTTAATGTCAAGGAACTAGGTCAACTACATATCAAGGAATTGTCTCTTATCTTCCACGCCGTGTAATCGCCAATTCAGTTTCTCATGAATTTCAATCGAGACCACCCCGTCTGTACAGAATTTCGAACTCGGTCACGTGCACCATATTAACTTATTTCTCTGCCGAGTTCAAGTGACTTTTATCGCTCCACCTATACTTTTAAGCACATTATTTATTTCACTTCAAGCTAAAGGGCAAATAATCTTCCTTTATTTAATTATCATATAAAAAATATACAATATTACTCTTCTAATTTTCATGTTCTATTACGAATATGAAAATTTTATTATTTTCTTTGAACGAGTAATGTATGCATAGTAAATACAGGGATATCAAATAGTTGCATATCATTCTGATTATCCAATTTAGATAAAAATGATTCACTTTGTGGATTTGAAGTACATTTTTACACAGCTTCATTCATATCTGTCGAGTTGCAGCTATACTTTTGATTCTAACTCGCAGGTTAGTTATAAAGGACATTGTATCAAACTAAACCAGGGATGCCACGATGAAATCATAGCCGTCTATACATGCACGTTAAAACCTGAACCTGGTCCCGGAAATTATTTTCTGCAACTTTTACAATTTCCTAAAACGAACAACAAATGTTTTAGATAACTTTGAATTTTAAACTAAAACGTATCAATTTTTAATCAAATAGTTAAATTTTTAAATAAAAACGATAATTTTTCGACCAAAAATGGAATAGATAAAATATCTAAAATCTTAATCAACACAAAATTCGTATCCAAAAAGATAATAAATAGTCAACTTTTCGACGGAAAAAGATTAACGTTTAATCACAAATCGTTGGATTTTCTGCCAAAAAGATCAATCTCCAATTGAAATTATGAGTCTTCGACGGTATCTGTTACATTTTCAGTAAAAAAAATTCAACAAGATAAGCGGGCGTTCTTAGAGATAAGGTGTGAATGGATGTTAGTTTTTAGGAATTAATTAACAGAAAATGTTGTCTAAAATTTTAGCTCAATTAGTCATATTTTAAATCTGGGAGATGAATTTTCATCTAAAGCATTGCAGTCTCAACCAAAAAATAATTGAGTTTTATTAACGTTGTTTGACTTTTAATTAAGTAATTGAATTTTTTATCAAAAAGATTGATTCTCAGCGAAAAATGTAATAGGTGATATTCCTATAAGAAGATTTGAATCAAAAATAAAAAACAGTTAAATTTAACCTTAAAAGACGAATGTTCAATGAAATATTTTAATCGTCAAGCAACTCGACACTCGACTGTTGCTAGGCATGAAGATTTATGACAGGCAACTGATATTTAAAATCGAGTAATTCTGATCCGCAATTAGCTAATCAAATAAAAAATAAAAAATCTGTATAATAGCATTGAATAACATTCTGATCCAATTTCAGGATCAAATTTATCAACTAGCATTTACTGTGAGCTCTTTACATCATACTTGAAGTGAATGATAAAAATATATAGACTTTCTTAATGGCTATTATTCGCGGTTGATATAGTAGTTTATTAAATTCGACCAAAATAACTCTAGTTACCGAGAAATATGCAGTTCGATATGACAAGCCTGCATTTTAAGGGCACGTGATCAAAGCCAATAAAAGGTACGCCTCTTGTTCACGTTTGTTAAAGGGAGAGAGGAAAGCGACATAATGCGCGCGGTATACCACGGCACTTCCGAATTACTCTGGCAAAATCTCCCTGCGTATTTGCATTCCCCTGAGGGTGAGCGCAGACAGAAATTAATTGCGTACTTGCCCGAGCAACAATGAAACACTGTTGCTACCATCGCGCACAGGCGAACGTTTACCGGAAATCAAAGACACTTTCGTCCGAGCGAAACCACTGTGAACCGCCGACACCACGAGAATGCTAACCTACACTCGACAAATTTTAACCGGAATCTCGTTCTGCTATTTTATCTTTAGGCAAGTTGAACTGTTTACTACGCTGAAGAAGGATATCAACAGTTATTTTCGGTGAAATTAAATCTGAAATTGTGAAATTCTCATCATTTATGATGGACGATATTAGATTTGTGTGACTTTGGTCAGTTAATTCTAGACGTTTTGATACACCGGGATTGAGACAAAGTGTTTTTTACGAACATGTCTGCCTGAAGTCTGACAGAGCGACAAGTTTCAAAGAAGTTTTTTAATAAAAAATCTGATTAAAGTAAGACAAAAAAATTTAAGTAAGAAAATCTGCCATAAGACAATCAAAAATTCAAACTCAAAGCGAAACAACGTAAAATGCGATGGAGTGTTTAACAGAAAATAGCACGCATAATTTGGACGTGAAATTAGAATTTTCACATTCTCATAATTCATGATTCAAGTTATTAGATTTGTATGGATTTGGACCTATGCAGTTCTTGTCAATCCTCAACGTGCTGCGACACACTCAATCAGAAAAAATTCCTTTTTACGAACCAGTCTGTATATCTGTTGGGTCGTCTATCTGTAGTCTGGCGACACTAATATTTATGGCCTCAGCCTTTAATTAAGCAAT
>JAWWLR010000092.1:65656159-65666723 GCA_035041075.1 Acraspis erinacei | reverse complement strand
GCCTTGTTTGAACGGAAGAGATCCAATGAGATCACTTCACCAATTTGCGTCTCTGAAATTGCGTCCGCTGTGTCGATTGGGTCTGTCCTACGGACTACTACAGTTCCCATTGGCAGCCTGAACACTAGCTTTAAATAGCCGCCTCGAGTCCCGGCCGATTTGTGGTTGCTTTAGAACATCGCAATGCAGGGTGTCTTCGCTGTTGGTGACATTGCTGCGTGGTGTTAACGTTACCTGGCTGATGCTTGCGGTATTTTTTCCTATTATGGTTGGCCGATGGACAAATCACGGCGTCGTCTGCCCGTTGTTTACGAACTGTCAGTGTTCTTGTATTTAAATTTGGTATTAACTTCTCGCGTATAAAACGACGGTACCACGATGCCATTCCCAATAACCGTCTCAGTTGCTTTGTTATTCTTGGGCCTGGGTACGAGAAAAGGGGCTCGACCTTGTCCGAGCTAACTTAGAGAGCCTGTTAACTCACGAGGTCAGTCTGCACTGTATTAATGGTCCATGACACGAGCTACTCATTCCTGGAGACCCTGAAACGTCTCGTTTACGATGAACATGTCATCGAGGTACGCATAGACGTTAAGCTCTATGTTCGCCCGTGTGGGGGAGTCTAGCACTCGCTGGAATGTCGCAGGAGCTCCTGACGGTACATATATTGCCCTGAACCTAATCATGGTTCGCCGAGGCCTAGTGCTCACGTTTCCGAAACAAGCGTCACTCTCTATCATGCCTTTCATACACTACGTAAACGCTATTTCTATCTAAATTTGTGGCGCCATCGCACCCTCATCCCCCCGTTACAAATCACTGTTGTGAGGTTGGGTGTAGGTCGGTGATAGCGCATCGCCCAATGCCTGTTTTCCCCCCACCTCTCACCATCATCGGGGTCTGTGGGGTTGATTTCCTGAATCGTAAAGGGTTGGTGGAACGGAATCGGTTTCTTTGTACCCTCTAGGGGAGCCCTAATCGTCACATGGGTCCCCAAATACGATGGTACTTGCTCCTGTGGCGCATCGTGGTCTGGGTACCAGGGTACCACTTGGTTAACGCCCTGACGCGCGAAGTACCGCCCCTTTCGATTGCGCAGCACCTCTTTAATCACATTTTTATTTAAATGCAGCCCCCTCAGAATTGCCCGTAGGGCCTCCCCTGTCAGGTCGTTTACCTATCTCGGTAGTTGGACCATTATCCCGCCCAGACTGACCCAACTTTGCCTACTTTTGCACTAAATTGACCTTTTATGATGTGGCTCCGACTGTATCCCGTGTTTTGCAAACTGCTGGACTTAGTTTCGGAATCCGCTGGTGAGAAACTTCGGTTGCGCACTTAAATATTCAGACCAAAATGCAGAAAACTGCGATTCGCCCTTCCAATTCTAAGAGGGGAAACTAGCCTTAAGTTATTTGAAATTTTAAATGTCGTGTACTACTTATTATTATTTATAACCAATACTTAAATTGATATACAAAGAAATTTGAGTTGCGTATTGTTCTCATCTACCTCTCGGTAGGTCAAAGGGGCGAAAACACATTATTGAAACCAAATAACTTCCCATTAATTATCCGCCATTCGCTTATCTTATCAATCCCGCAAAATGTTTAATTGCTTGCATTTCTTTGAAACAAAACGCGACTTTAAAGAAGATCATTATAGAAGAGATTATTTCTATGTTTGAAAATAATTTCAATTTTTAGATTATAATCGATGGTGTATATATAAAATGTTTCCTTACACTTGTATTAAACACTGAACTTTAAATAAATATCACTCATGGTCACTCATAAAAGAACTGCTGTATAGAAAATATGTTTTGAATGATAAATTATTTAGAGATAAAGAATTCATCGGATACAGTTAATAAATACCTACACATTGATAACATTACGGAATGATTTATAATTAAGTAAAAGTTATTTGGTTTCAATGATCTGTCTGTTTATAGCTGACAATTAAAACAAATTTGGGGTGGCATTTAGGAGTTGTATTAACCTCTTTGACATACACCATGCCAAGCCATAAAAATCATGGATTTTTAAGTTTATCTCAGCGAATAGGCAAATTTCGCAAAATTTTCCCAAGAAAAGTTATAGACCAAATCGCGATACAAATTTTTTGTTGCATGCATTTTGTTTACGATTGATAGTTTCTGCAAAATCTAGTGATACAGCTAACCATCTGCTCAGTCCGTACTATTAAGTATACCGTCTTGAACGTTCGAAACGTCTTTCAGAAGCCAACGGTAACGGAGCCGTTGATCACAATTAAAATTTTCGTCAAAAATGTACCCTTTGCGAAGACCTCCTGGAGGTGGGAGGGCACCCCTGTGATGATCAAAGATATAGTGTTTCCCAAATACCTACTTTTACAAACATATAATTAATTTTTTGAAAAACTATCACTCGCAGAAGAAATGTGTACCTCAATGGGATCTAAAACTTTTGTTTTGAAAATTTTGCGAAATTTCGCATATTGGCTCAGATAAGCACAAACAAGAATGATTAAAGGAAATCGGGGGAATCATCTACTCAGAACTTTATCCAAAAGTTTTAAAATACGATACCAGACTTCGGCTCAAAAGTATCCCAAAATCCCTAAATCTGCATAATTAATTTAAAGCTCATTTGTCGATTGTAATTATAAGGAATTCTTTTTCTTCAGAACTTTCTGCAAATAATCAGAAGGTCATATTTTTAAAATTAAAACAGGCCATTAGGTTATTTTATGAAATTTTCCTATATTTCACTTTTACCAGACTTATAATATTTTTTCATAATTATATAGATTCCTAAATAAGTTAACATATTTTGACTAATCAATTCGTTGTTTTATCTCTTCTGAATTAGGAAATATCTAAAATATTCGAATTAGTAATTTTGAACCAATCTTTAGGGGAGTACTTCAGGCTATTTCTGGGTGAAAAGTTTCACGAGTAATTATTTCAATTTTACGAATTTCGATTTAGAGAGGCAATAATGTATCTTTTGCGTAAGAAAGGGAGCAATTAAATTTAAATAAAATACTTTAGGAACTTAATTGATGCTTAAGCTGAAGCTTATTCAAGGCAAATAACTTTTACACATTTTGCCAAATAATTGCAATTTTCTGTGACAAATTAGACAAATTTACAACCGAAAAAGATTTTGAAAATCGAAAACAGAACTCCTTGAGAATGTAGGACATCAACACCCCGAATATGTCAAATTAATTTCGAGTCAATTAATTCATTTCAATTTAAAGATTTAAAAAAATTCTTATTTTTTTTAAGATTGTTGAAACAATCAGAAGGCAATTTTGTACAAAAAATAAGAAGATTGCCGACGTAACGTGAACATTGCAGTTCACTTCTTCAGTGTTGACAGCAAACTGAGGTATCAGGTTATGTCTAAAGCACATAATTTTGCAACAGCTCCTTCTAAAATCCCGTAGGAAGAAATCGTCAGCAATTCGGAATCCACAATATATAACCCTCCACTATCACTCTTCAACCGTCTCTAATTTGAATTGATCAAAAAGAGACTAAAGATATACGTCAACCCCATGACATAATTGTGATTTCCGTCATATTATCTCTCTTTACGAAAGTGTCAATCTCCGAAACAACTGATATTATTCAATCTTTTACAAACTTCCCGTCCGAGCTCATAAATTTTATAGAACACTGTCTCAATAACACTTACTTCTCTTTCAATAACCAATTCTACGAACAAACCTCAGGCGCAGCAATAAGATCCCCAATCTCAACTGCAATAGACAATATCTTTATGGAACATCTAGAAACTAAAATCTACAAACAATGCAAGCTTAAACCGGCGATATGGACTAGATGAACTAAATAAGTTTTCGACTTCATCAATCGATTACATCCTAATATCCAGTTCACCATGGAAATTGAACAAAACGGAAAGTTTCCTTCCTTGGACGTATTAGTTTACAAAAGATCTGATCAAAAATTAGGACATGAAGTTTAAAGAAAGTCAACCTATAAAAACCGATACCTACATGCCTCTTCCCACCAACAAACTATCTCAAAAATAATCGGTCATCAACTGCCTTGTAGACAGAGCGGTCTCCATGGTAGATAAGAATAACTTACGCAATGAATTACAAAACGTTAAACAAATCCTAATAGAGACCGATTACACAACAAATAAATTGATAAAGCAATAAGGAAATACATCCCAGGTGTCACAGAACAATTAGAAAGAATTCTCAAAAAACACAACATCCAAAGCATGCGGAAACCACCTGCGAAAATAGGACAGCTACATAGTAACCTAGAGTTACTCTCCTCAGTGATCCGGCAGTATATAAAATCTCTTGTTCTTGCGGCAAAGTCTATATTGGAGAAAACGTGAGAGCGTTGAGTCAACGTATAAAGGAACATGAGAGTAAAGTTAAACTACAAAATTTCACGCAATCAACACTAGCCGAACATAATATCAAAACAGGATACGACATTTTATTTGACAAACCAACCGTCATCGCAAAAACTCTCAATATTTTTCCATGAAAACATAGAGAGGCAATCGAAATCTTAAAACACCCATAAACAGAAATATGGAAAATTGATACAACACCAATCTGCTTTGGCTTTCACTCCTCCCGGATTTAAAAAAAAGGCTTGACTGGAAAATCAGGTTTGACCAGTCCCCACGGTGGGGCGCTCTGGCCAATCACAGACAGCGCAGAGAGTATACCTAAGAACCACATAACCTGATACCTCAGTGTCAGGTCAGCCCCGAAGAAGTGAACTGGACTGTTCACGAAACGTTGGCAAAATTTGTAGTTTTTTTACACGATTGGAACGAAAAATATCTCTTTTGATCACAATGAATCATCGCGAAAGCATTAAATCTATAATCAGAAGGTAATTTTTTTAATTGGAGGTCACTATACGTCGGGTTAACAATTTCACAAAATCACTTTATTGTTTTAATAGAGTTAAGAATGTTACAAAATCGCCTATTTTCGAAATTTTTTTAAAATTATGATATACAGTCGTAAGAAAATTCATTTTTTTGTACCAACCAATTCGTTTGGTTTCCACTATTAAATTAAGAAACATGATGACTAATCGAATTCGTAGTTTTCAAGTACTCTCAAATTGCTCACTTGTCGCTACTAAAATTTGTAAGATTTCACTAGCAATTAGTTAGATTTTACGTATTTTGTTTTAAGTATACCTCAAATTATCTTTTTCGTCAAAAAAGAAGTTATACAACTAAAATAATCTTCATTCATCACTCAATTCCATAGTTATTAACGCTGACGCTTAGCCATGAAAAATAATGTTAACAAAAATTTATAAATTTCCGAATTATCTATGGAAAATGTGGAAAATATACAACCGAACATAATGTCAAGATCAGACGAGTTTACGTTAAGATTTTCTCAGTATGGCCTTCTTATTTTTAAATTCAAATTCAACAGAGTGTAATGCAATCGTCCAAATTTTCGATCTACAGTTTATAACGGATCTTTACGGGATCTTCACTCAAAAGTCTCCAAGTGGCAATTTCAGTAAAGGTCCTACTTGACAATTTAGGAATTCTTGAGGTTCTAAACGGAGAGTTTACTTACCCTCCATAAAGTCATTAGCTACCTGGGATTCTTCCCCTTCCAGCGGGACCCTTGCCCCTGACATTTCTCTCGGCGCGGTTAGTCGTCGGGTCTGCCGGGGCGCAGGACATATTGTCGCTAATGACTTTAAATCACCTCCGATAACCTTTCCAATTTATTCACTCGAAATTTAAAAATAACTGATTGCAGTTATTTAATAGTACATTATGTACCACGGAGCCAAGCTTTGCCGTTCTAGGCCAAGGATGATGTTTTCAGTCCGAGGCGTAGCGAAGCGAAGATGAGGACTGAAAAAAGCGTCCAAGGCCGAGAAAGCACTTGGCTCCATGGCGCATACCCTACTTTGTGCAAAGTATTTTTTTTGTGGCAGCCCATGTTGAAAATATGTGCCATCAGCTCCTCAGTGCTCTGTCTCTCCATTTTCATTCACTGGAGTCACAAAGCGTCCACAATTGCCGGGACGCTTGACCACGTTTGACGTTCTCGAACTAAAAACTAATGTTATGCACGCTCTATCACTCGATGTGCTATACTTGCTAAAGCTTTCGACTCGACGCTTTGCGCATGTACTACAAAACAGACTCCAGTTCTTGACGCAAGAGCGCTTGCGCACCAAACGGCAATGTTGATTTTGCTGTCCACGTACGGTAACATTCCCTGCCCTAGCAATCGCCCATTACAGCCTACGCTACTAACCTTCCCGGAATGACTCGGAAAACATGCCTCCTTTGCACAAAAGTCATTTTTGGGAATCTATGGGCTTTCAGGAGTTCAGGAGTATGTCGTATCTCATCGAGAGGCAAAAAATAGATTACATCAATAAAAAATATGGAAAGTCCTTGAGTACAAGTATTCCAATGATTTGGAATAAGTCTTCAAATAAACTGAACATATCAAAGTTTATTCATTCCTTAAAAGCTAATTTTTCTAAATGTAAAATAAATTTTCAATTTTCTTGGGAATCTTAACATAATTTGTTATTCTTTTAAAGCCTTTTACGAGTCTTAAAAAGCTTCTACATTTTTTGTTTGAAATCTGTAAGAATCTATGATAAAAGAGATAGTTTGGGTTTCAATCGTGTACAAAACTACGAATCTTGCCGACGTTTCGTGAACATTGCAGTTCCCTTCTTCAGGGCTGACCTGAAACTGAGGTATCAGGTTATGTTGTTCTTATGTATACTCTTTAAGATGCCTGCGATTGGCCAGAGCGTCCTACGATGGAGACAGGACGCATCTGATTCGCCAATCAAGTCTTGCTTTAAAAATCTGGGAGGACAGAAAGCCAAATCGGATTGGTATTATAACCGTTGTCCCTATTGTGTTATTAGGGTGCTTTAAGATTTCGATTGCTTCTCTATGTTTTCTTGGAAAAATATTCTGTGTTTTTGCGATGATGGTTGTTTTATGAAATAAAGTGTTATGTCCTGTGTCGATATGATGTTCAGCTAGTGCTGATTGCATGAAATGTTGGAGCCTGACTTTACTCTGATGTTCCTTTATACGTTGGCTCACCGCTCTCCTGGTTTCTCCAATATAGACTTTGCCACAACAAAAAGGGATTTTATATACTCCTGGATTAATAAGAGGTGCCTTTTTTCTTTAGGATTGTTTAGAAGTTATTCTATTTTTGCAGGTGATTTAAATATGGTTTGGATGTTGTTTTTGTTGAGAATTATTCCTATCGTTATGTGACACCTTGGGTGTAGGGTAGGACTGTGGTCATTTTTCTCTCTCTTTCTTCATTAGATTGTTTTGAATTGTTATTCTGGTTGTGTTTTCTTATTGCTTTATCAATTTGTTTCATTGTGTAATCGCTCTGTATTAGAATTTGTTTTTCGTTTTGTATTTACTTTTGTAAATTATCTTCATCTGTCATGGAGACAACTCTGCATACAAGGGAGTTAATGACCGATTGTTTTTGAGATGGGTGGTGGTGAGAGGAGGCATGTACGTATCTACAGGGTGTTCCGCGAGTACTGTAGTTAATTTTGTGGGCGGGTTGTGCACAAAAAAATAAGCAAAAAAGTCCGGAACATTTTTTTGATCCGATGCTTATTCTGGTCACAACAGAGGGTACAAGTTGTATGTGCGTGTGAGCATGTGTGGCGTGATACCTCGCTCCTTCATGTGCTTTCGTGGGGGACAGCCTGTTCGCCGTGACGTGCGCACGCCAAACATGCTCACACGTACATAAAACATGTACCCTCTGTTGTGACCAGAATAAGCATCGGATCAAAAAAATTTTCGGGACTTTTTTTCTTATTTCTTTGTGCACAACTATTGTACCTATTGTATTATTGTTAAGAAAACTCGGAACCTGTGAACTCCCTAACTGCTAAGGTACCATTGAAGTCCTTTAGCATGAGTATATTTGCGCACAACTCTACTTCAGCGGGTGAGAACCCGCAAGCATTTTAATTTACTAAGCTGGGCTCCGATTCATTGTATGAATTTATTTAAATACAGTGATATCCCGCGGCTGCATCAAAGTTCATTAGAAGTACTCGTATTTCCCTGGGCGTTTGGACTGGTGAGAGGAAAACTACGGAAAACTATCTTAGGGTGTCTAGTTGGTTTTCCGACTATCAAGTTTGAATGTACACATTCGATATCATCGAGTGTACACAAGTAATCCTCAGCGTTCAAAAAATCCACAATCGACATAAGTTAAATACAATACTCTACCTAGGCGTATATTACAAACGGTCACCCACCCTGGTGCTACACACTGGAAATGCCTTAACGTGTCCATTATCGGTATCATCCACAGTTAAAAATATCCGATTGAAATTTAATATACATGTGAATAAAGTCATTTGCATATACGGTATATTAATTTTAATATGTGATCATGTTGTAAAATTAATGTACGTGTATATGAAAGTCGGTAAAACAGAGTGCCTGAAAACACCAAGTTCTTTGATGCTTTCAAATGTTATCAGATATTAAAAAATAAAGTAATAACATTAAATTCGTTGAAAGAATACATACTTATGATTAAAGTGCAACGTACTGGTGGATTTTTTTTCTAAAATTCGCTTTGAATGTTAGAATTTTCACTTGAGCACAGGTGCTTGGGGGTTGGGTTTCTTAATTATTTTCTTATTTGAACTTTACACTTAAAAACAAGTCTCATTTATGTTTATCTGGGAAAAATGTTTTGTTTTATTATTTATAATTGAAAATTACTGCCACAATTATTTTTAATTTGGATAAAGTGCAAATATAAGTTTTTTCTAAAAAATTATCAATATGCGGTATATGAAATTTAATATACATAGCGTCTTAATGACAATTTCGTATATAGCAAGGTTTTAAATGTAATATACAGATGTATATTAAATGTACAATAAAATTGCAAAAAATGTTAAGAGTGTTGGGATTTCAAATTTCAGGGTGAATCTCTGTTGAGGCAGGAGTGCTGAAGGCAGGAGTGCGTTATTAAGGGATGAACTGCAAAATGACGGCTACCACCTTCACAGTCTCACTTCACCCATGTATCCTAAGTTCATCCAATACCCTACAGTTCCGTTCGATGCTTTTAATTATTCCCAATCGAGATTTAATATCGCCGTCCTGCGACGAACATTCTCACACGTGTTCGGGAGAGCACGTCTTTCAAGGGGTGCAGCATACTTTAGGGCTGGCGGGTTATTAAATTTTCACGAGCAGCAGACAGTCTTAAATATCGATTTTAGTCGCTCTCTTGCTTTTCTCCAGAGTGCCTCGTCTCGTCTTCTCTAGGGTTGTTAAATGGAGGCTTCGCTGCGGATAAGTGTAGGTAGGCTGAAGAAGATGACGACGCATGCATACATGAATTGCATCACCTTCAACAAAAAAGGAGAAGTTTTATCAGTAACTATGAGATGTATGGTCATCATCGCTTCCACTTCACTATTTTTTTTAAATACTTAATAATTTAACAGTAATAAATAAAAAGATGTTTGTCGTCAATTTGTAGCTCGAATGCTACTTTTATTAGATTGCTTTTTTGATGCTGCAATAATAAAAACCTTTTCTTCGAGTTCTTATCCCAACAAAAACCCTACGTGTGAAAAAGGCTAAGAATAAGCACCATCAAGTACCTACATTAAACATAATATTTTTCATTTAGTTTAAAGGTAATCAACAATGTGAAATCAAAAAATAAAGCCAAGTAAACTCTAGAAATTTACAAATAAAAGGATTTTTTAATCAAATTAATTAGTTTAATGATTTTTTTAAATAAATTACTTGTTTTGTTTGATACGAAAAAAATAGATTTATCGATTTTTTTAAATCATGAAATTGAGAAAATTGTTCAATTATGGTATTTATGAAAAGATTTCTTTATGATAAAATAATTAAATTTTCTTCTTAATCAATTGAACCTGTTTGAGCTCAAGTCTGCAGAGAGACAAGGTGGACTTTAATTGAAGAGAAGTGTTCGCAAGTGGTTATGTTGGCTGAGCAGAGGCAGCGAAGAAGATATCGTGTTTCCTGTGAGAGCAGTCTACTAATTAAGTTAGAATGTTCTTGGATGGTTCGTAAGGTTTTCAACTGAAGAAACGAAAGTCAACCTATAATCTGATGATACTCGAAATATGTTTGGCGAGTGATAATTTCTCTTTGAATTTTGGATTATATCATGCTATAGATTAATAGCTATTTGTGATACAAGGGCCCTAAGTAACACTTTTTCTACCGAGCACTGCAATTTCTACAAGGCAAAGTGACACTCAGGGTCCGAATGTCACATAATATTTTATATAACACCAGTTAATCATAAGTGCAAATAGGTTGCATAGAGTCCTAATCTAAAAACCCGAGAGGTTCCAGGGATAAAGTTCGGTAATGTGATTAATGTAAGCAGTCGATACTAACACAGAAAAAACGAAAGATAAAGTTTACATGGATTCCAGGTGAAAGATTCACCGCAACAAAAATTAACCTTGCCAGATAAACTTTACATGAATAAAAGATAATTTCCG
>JAWWLR010000092.1:65565247-65576047 GCA_035041075.1 Acraspis erinacei | reverse complement strand
TAAATCTTGTTCAGGCGTAGAACCCTTGATACGAAAAGTGGGAAAGCTTTTTAAAAACATCTTTATTGAAAGCGTTACCTACAATGCTTCGACATCGACAGATTGTATTTCCTTATAAACTTTTTGCGATAAAAGTGATTTATATTCAGAGATACTCGCTAAAAATCTGGTCAATCTTCTTAAACATGACTTCATTGCAAAAAATCAAAGCCAATGTCTGAAGGACTCCAAAGATTCTATTGGAACGGGGGTATTTATGATACTCTTTGATTTTGCACGAAATCTCGAAACTATAATTCAAGACGCGATACAGAGTGAATATTGGAATAAACAACAAGTTACTGTGAATGCCGCAGTAGTGTACTTTAAAAAGGATGAAATACTTGTTTGCGAAAGTTATGAATTATAGCTGAGTTGGAGGCAAAGCATGTACAAGTTCGTAACATCATTTATTTTATAGAGAGTGCAGCATCTCAGTACACGAACATGAGCAACTTTGTCAATCTTATATAATATCAGCGTGATTTTGGAATTGAGGCTCGCTGGGAGTTCTTTACTACGTCTCATGGTAAAAGTCCATGCGACGGTATTGGAGGAACTCGAGCTAGTTTACAGCGTCCAAGCAACCAACAAATCTTGATGGCCAAAGATTTGTACGGATGGGTCACTGAGGGTTTACCAAATATAAAGTTGCAATACTCTGCTTCCACGGAATTCTTTGAATTTGAAATATAGAAACGTCTTAAACGAAAACGTAATCAGTGAGAGGCAAAAGGAACTCACTCAGAAAGCAACCCGATATGTGAGAGGCAAAGGGAACTCACTCAGAAAGCACCCCAATATGTGAGAGTCAATGGGAACTGGCTCAAAAAGCACCCCGATATGTGAGTGGCAAGGTGAACTCACTCAGAAAGCATCCCAATATGTGAGAGGCAAACTGAACACACTAAGAAAGTACTTCAATAGGTGAGAGGCGAGGCGAACTCGCTAAAAAAGCACCCCGAAATGTGAGAGGTAAAGGGAACTCACTCAGGAAGCACTTTTTTTATTGTTAATCTAACCAACCGAGAATAATTTTTAGTTAGTTATTACATCGATTTATATCAGGTTTTAATAAATTTGAAAATCTTGAAATAAATGGTACATGTCGGGCGGTTTTGTCCAAAAATGTGCAGTTTCCCCACTGTGCGACACTGGGAGAGCAGCGCGGTGGCAGCGGAGGGTCCACTAAAGTGACATTATGTTTTGAACTAGAAGTCAGCCTCAATTTTTTTTTAATTTAATGGGAAATTATAAGAAATTGAATTTTCTTAACAAGAAAATAGAATTTTTTTCCCTTCTTGACGAAAAACTGAATTCAAAATTTTGTTGAACATTTTTTTGGTCAAAATTAAACAAACTTTTTTTTAGAATTTTTAAATTAAAGCGTATACTTTTATCTATAACACCTACAGTTTTTATTAAAATTCGTTAAATGGTTTCAGAAATACAGAAATTTCAAAAAAATGTAATGCCGAAATTCAAAATGGCGTAATTCCCGTAATTTTAAAAACTTTCAAAAATCATTTGGATCCCAAATGTCTCTTATATAACACTATAATTTCACAAAGCTGATCTAAAATCGAACAACCACTTACATATCCTGATATTCCTGATGTATACTGACCCGAATGCAATTTATTTTGAGCTATTTTACCTGATTTAAGCTATAAAATATCAACGTGACCAAGAGTCGACACATTTACCTTTGGCCTTTTTTCTCTCTCTTTTAAAATTTCTTAGTAATCGCAGACTCGGTTGTTTGGCATTTCAACTGGGTGCGATATTAAAAAGTAATTGGATTTCGATCTCGTTGTTGGCGACGCGCTGGTTGGTTGCAGTGGGCATAGGCTCGCTGACCGTAATAATGGACAGTCGTTAAATTTAATTGGCACATAATTATCGGAACTCGGGACTAGATAGTACTACTCTACCAATCGTCGCAATTCCAATTCCGGCTTTAATATCGAGAATCTTTGACGTAAAAGGACCTCGAAAAGGACGAACAGGCACACTCACTGTAGAAATTAGATAGAGCTCGCTTCAGTCACTACCGGCCTAACGAGTTCAAAATTAAACTATTTGACTTTCGTTCTTGCTTCTTTTACCATGGCAGTAAAATTCCATTTTAAAACACTCTACCTGCATTGCATCATTGTCAATATTTTCCGCCACTGACAATTCAATCGTCCTCTTTTTAATCAATATTGTATCTATGACCTCGTCCAATTTAGACGATTCAATTCCGTCATTACCCTGGATGATAAAAGTCTAATTCAATCCTTCGCCTTTCCAGAAAAACTTTTTTAATTGTTAATACTCATATATCCGCTGCATATTGATCATTAATTTGCATATTTACTTATATTGACCTTTAAATAATACTGGATTATTAAATTAAAAGACCTTCATATTAGAAGATATTTGTAGTAATTAAAATTAAACGAAATACAACCAAAGCCAGTTAGCATAAATCGGAATTGGATTTAAGGATAAAACTTAAATTAATAAAGAAGCCTCATTTAGAAAATCACAAATAAAGACAGCGGACGATTTTTATCAGTTTATAGTATCACATGAATAACTAAATTTGAAAATCTGGACTTAACCTAGTTTTCTGTATATCAAATAATTCAACAATGAATCTATTAAGGATTATATTGGTTAGATTACGCCAACGCCGATGCGGATGCTCGAAGCTACCATTGCAATAAATAAGCTCCAGATATCATCTTTCATTTCGATAATTATTATTCGGCCGGTGTTAATTAATTAAGGATAGGTTCCCACGATATGATAGTGAAATGGAGGACACGAATAGAGGACGAGCGACAAGATCGCACCAGGTGATAAGTTGCTGAGCTCTCTGCGTAATTGGAGGATGAAAGAGCTATCGTATACTGTCGCCATTGAGTTCAAGATTCATCATCAACATTACATCAAATTCACATTTCTAAAAAATATATAATTATATTAACCATTCCCATCAAATGGTAATGAATCGTCTGTACTTTGAAGCCAAATTACTCTTCTTTTTATTTGTACAAACAAACGCTTTAATTATAAGTTCTAATACTCAAAATATTGGAATATATAAAAAATGGCTAATAACGGTTGACTGACCACAAGCCTTACAAAAACAATAGATATAAACAAATTGTTTTTGGCTTGAAATACTTACCCCTTAGTAATAAATGAGGGTTTGGCCACTCTTGAAATATTTTTAAACTTTTCTAATCTTCAAATTTTCTTGAAATGTCTCATAATCTTCTGATAACTCATGAAATCCTCCATGAAATCCTCATGATAAACTTTGAGAATTGTTTTAAACCACCATAATTAAATGACCAATTTTTTAAGTCCTCTGAAATGCCTTAAAATAATTTTCTTAGTATTCCGTGAAATATTTTGAAAATCAATAAAAAAAAACTGTACAAAACCGCTCAAATATTTATAAATCATTTCATAGGTCTTGCAATCCCAAAATATTCTTGAAAATCGCTTGATATATTCTTGAATCGCTTGAAATCGTTAGAAAATCTGTGAAATCCTTTAAAATCTTTTAAAGTTAATTTCAACCCTTTTTGAAGTGAGGTGAAATACCTTGAAATATTTTTAATTATTTTGAAAATTGCTAAAATCTTCGTTTATACTTTGGGTGTTCTAGAAATCACTTTAAATTAATCAAAATATTTGGAAACCGTTTAAAACATTTATTACTGGAACTTCTCACAGTTTTGTAATATGTGTTGAAATGTTTTGAAACTCATTGAAAAACGCTTTAAATCTTTTAAAATCTCTCGAAATCCCTTGGAATCCCATAACACTACTTTTAACCTCTTGTACTTGTTCAAAAGCCCTCGAAATCCTTCAGAATTTGGAGGAATGTCATGAAATAATCAGAAACCCCTTGAATTATTTTGAAATATATTTGAAACGTTGAAATTATTTTTAACTGTTTAGAATCACATGTTATATAAAAGCCAAACATATTTTCAACAACAATGAGTGTGAGATTGTTTAGACGACAACGCTTCACCAATTTTTTCAGCTAGGAATTTGCGTTTCTTTTATATTATACGATTTTATATTCATAATTTTTTCCGAAATTTCAGTATAATGAAGAATGTATTTTTAGACAAACTTATCAGCTTTACTCAAATCAAGAACTGTTAATGAAGCTAACTTGGCAAATTAGAAAGATTCACTCTCGAAGGAAGCGCATATGAGAATTGCGTGAAAATATCAAGTGCAGGGGTATCACGATCGTATAAGCAATTCGGCTCCGAGCCAAGGGAAAACTTCCATAATGTATTAATTTAGCATGCCTTTTTGGGTCAAAATCGTATCTAGACGAAAGGCCGTTGGCTGGAATCCCAGAGCGATGTTGAGTGGATGGTTGGTTGGCGGGGGGAGAGGGTGGGGTAAATTATATTAGTCCGCGCGAAACGTGGTGTACAAGCTAGCAGAAAAAAAATAATATGGCATCACCCTGCAATAGGCAAGGAAAAAGTGGCCTTGAATATTTGAACGTTCATTCGGCGTTACGCTGACCGAGTGGTAGAAAAAAAGTGGCTGGTTTAGGTGCCGTCGAGCATCCGTGTAACACAGTATGAAAACGTGTACTGAAAAGGTAGTTCGAGTTTTATTAGGGAACGCATTATACCACCGACAAGGCAAACTGTCTGGCACGTTGGCAAGCGTACTTCTGTGAAAGTCTACTTTTTTGAAAAGTGGGTGTACTCGTCCAAACTTTAAAGGGGAGTTTAGAAAGTGGAATCTGGTCCAATTGCCTGACCCGATACTCACTTTAGCTACTCCCAAATGATTTTAATTTTAGCAGCTGTCATATCTAAAATGTATTGTCATTTTTACTTATTTTTTGTTTATTTTGCAAATTAATTAAAAGTGGCTAAACAGATAATTATATTTGAAAATCTAGTGTAGGCGAGAACCGGGTCATACGGGGCTGTTGCTTTTGCACCAATCCACGTATTATGAACGAACGTGGTTAGGTTCATTATGTCTGTTTATGAATAAGATATCAAATGGAGAAATAATTTAGTAAGATAAGATAACTTTTAAATTTCTAAGGTGAAAAGTTGGTCTTGGGTGTTTTCACCTATTTTAACAGTTGGGAAAAAATTATTCAAGACTATAGTATTTTGCTATAAATGTAACAAAACTTTGGTAATATTGACCATCTATAGCTTTACTGAATGATGTGACGTGTCACAGTTAGGTGAAGTTAATTAAGACATGTAAATCAAAAACCTCATTTGAATACTATTATCAGACAGATATTGCAGCGGGGCTGGCCATTTTAATAGTACATATAATGATGAAATGCGATCCAATCTGATTATCCAATCTAGCTAATCACTCTCAAAACAGAGGACCAAAATCATTTTCTTTAACTGCAGCCTAATATAAGTATAGGATTTTACTGAGATTGTGCGTTAGAATATGAGAACATTATTTTTGATTTTCAAACAGATAAAATTAATAGTTCGCGCCGAATTTTTTTTATAGGTGGGGTAAGTTGACAAACGTGAACTTTTGCGGAAGACTTAATAATTGAATGTTTTAATTAAGATAGATTCAATTTTTCCTGTGGTAGAGCAAAGTTAAAATACTGATCGTTTATGTACGTTTATGTACGCTGATGGACGAGAATGATTAGACAAAAACGATGAAATTATTTCTTTCTAGATACAAAACATGATCAAATTGAAATGATGAAAAACGCCTGATTATCAATAGAGACTTCAACTAGAAGGTGATATAATTGTCTTTAACATTTTTTCCCATTCGCAACCGGATTTTTAAACTATGCCACTTTTTGGCCATATAAGCCATATAACTTTAGAATATAAGCTCATAAGAACTTTTAAACAAATTGTCAAGTTAAAATAATCCAGAATTTATTTGTTATGACATTTTTGTTGCTGGGGTGCGATGTAACACAGTCTGTCAAATACGTCGCTCCGCAGAAGTGCGTGAAGTCAGGGTTAATGATTGTTTTATTTAAATAAATGTAAGATTGGATATCATCCTTTTCATTCTTAAAAATTGTTTTCTTTACTTGCGAAAATTTAAGACCGATTTTTTATATCATGGCGTCATAATATTATGATTTTCTTGCCAACTCATGAGAAAAAAGTATTTTCATTATCACATTACTTTTATTAGGATACCCTCAAATAAGTTTTGGTGTATTTATCAATTTGGCTGAAAAACTGTTGTGAACGTGTATTCTTTATTTTAATTACATGAATCTATCAATTAAAAAGCACTGCTGGCTTGGCGATAAATGGATTTTTTACGATTTTGCAGAAACTTTTATCACCAAATTAGGCCATATTGCTAGTTTTTAAGAAATGCCATTGCAAATCTACTGCAATTAAATTTCAAAATACTGACTGTGATAGCATACATTGATGATGACAAAGCTCTTTAATCTCGAATACATAAAAAATATGCTCTAAGAGCTCCAAGGCCTCCCTAATTTTTTATCACTAAAATTAGTCACAAAAAAAATTTTAATTGTAGTCTTGGAGAAAGAAAAACAGGTTTTGAAAGTGAAATTATGACAAATAAAGATCCTCAGGCCAATTCAGGCATTCAAAACTGATGGTAATCAATAGAAAAATGGTAATCAGTTAAGCAGTTTCTATCAAATCTTTTAGAATTTCTTAGTCTCAAGTTACCCTTATAGTCAAGGACCGGTGTCCGTTCTTCCGTCCGTTTCTCGTGCTTTTTCCTTACGAGAGGAAAAATAAGGACAGGTAAAGCAGGGGAAGTGAAGAAAAATAAGCGGATAAAAATCAGGAAAATTTAGGGAAAATTCGCATATGAACAGTAGGGATAGTGAAGGGAAATGAGGGAAGAGGAAGTATGGGAAGTGATGTGGAATTAGAGGAGGAACAATAGACGAAGTTAGGGGACATAAGGTGAGGTAATAGGAAAGGTAAATAACTTATATATTTTTAAACTTATTTTTACATTTGTCTAGTTCCTTTTGCTCTGATACGAGAAAAAGGCGAAAACCATGATGGAAATAATTTGGATCAGTTTCTGTTGCTAGACAAAATAGCAAGCTTGAGTGGGATTGCTTTTCAATTTTGCTCTGGATCCCAGGGTGAATCGCCTTTATATTTTTATATATACCAACATTCATGTACCTATATTAAAGGAGCGAGAACCATTCCTAGCATTGATTTACGAATAAAATATTCATCTCACCAGTGATTTAGTTCGAGTTTAGATGTTTGGAAAGACGCTTCTGCTTTCGGGAAAGAAAACAGAAGAAATATCAGAGGAGGATAGCAATAAACTTATATTTCTAACCCCTAATTGTTTAATTCAATATTTTTTTTCGGTCGCCTTCAACTGTTTCATCGCGTTGAAATCCTGCGCTAAAACTACTATTGCGATAAGTCCTAAAATGTATCTTTGGGCTGCCCGAACAACATACTAAATACTAATATAGGTTTCTGCACTCCCTGAACAACGTATCAAAAACTGGAAAAGCTTTTAGATAAGGAAAACTTCCTGTAGAAAAACCAACCACTCTGAACGATCAAAATTCGCAATGATCACTCTAAATAGTGTGCCTATAAAGGCTCGCTGTAACGGGTGTCTTTGAGGTCCCCTAACAACCTATACAAAATTGTAAAAGTTGTAGATATGGATCACTTCCTGCCGGAATGAAACAAAGATTCTTAACCTGAAAAATTAGCGAAAATTGCATTAATTGAGTGTGCCTATTAGGACTCCCTGAATAAGATATAAATATTTTTTTAAATGGTAGATAAAGAGAGCTTTCAACACAAAAAAGACCAAGCCCTCTTAACCCTTAAACTGCCAAAACGCCACGACCGGTACACTGCTCCTCGAAGGCCAATAACTAAGACTGTTCGACACTAGAAAAAATTGAGATATATATTTTTGTTGCTTAAGATCTCCTCTTTCCGATGGTGCCAATGAGATTCCTCAGAAAATTTATTTATTATTCCGAGTTGCAGTTTAAACAAAAAAAAAACATTACTTTTCGTGCCTATTTTATTAAATCCATTTTTCAAAATTTTTCTAGTCTGTAATTATTCTGGGATCCCATTAACCGGTGGAGTATTATCTAAACTTTGAGAATCCATGGTTCAAAGATCGATTTTTCGTTTTAGTATTTTGAAAATGGCGTCTTAATGGCAAAATGTTTGTGAAAAAATTCATGATTTTTTTACAATAAACGATGCTCTTTTCGAAAAAATTTTCAAGAGTAAAAAGTTCTTGTAATTAGCCAAGGAATAAGCCTGAATTTTCCCGAAGCGTTTTGAGCACTTTTTTGAATTTTGCACATGAACAATTTTTGCAAAATTCAAAATTTTGCTCAAAACGGATTCGGAAAGTTCGAGAATTTTTCCGAAAAGTGCATAGTTTTTTAATAATTTCATGAATAACATTCATGAATTTTTTTACAATAAACGATGCTCTTTGCGAAAAAATTTTCAAGAGTAAAAAGTTCTTGTAATTAGCCAAGGAATACGCCAAGGAAGACGTTTTGAGCAAAATTTGGAATTTTGCAAAAATTGGTCATTTGCAAAATTAAAAAGTGCTCAAACCGCTTCGGGAAAATTCAGGCGTATTCCTTGGTTAATTGTAGTGTACCGGTTATGCCGTTTTGACACTTTAAGGGTTAACTAATGTAATTGTAGATAAGGAAAGCCCTCTTTACAAAAAAGAATAACTACCCTTTAGAATAAAACTGTTGAAAAATCAGGCTAGTAAAGTGTAACCATGGGAACGGGTCCTGAAATGTGTATTTAGACTATCCTCATAACATTAAAAAAATAAATACATTGTGGATATAAAAAACTCCCGTTGAAAAAACCACCCACGCTTAACAATAAGTTCCCAAGAATCATCCCAATAGTTTCTGAATATTTAAGCGGACCATTAAATGTAGATTTATATTCGCTGAACAATTAAAAAATTGTAGATAAGGAAAACTCGATTAGACCGATTTTTTATCATTAAGATTGGTTCGTTTTTACAGAGGGAGCTTTCCTTATCTGTAATTTTTTTAAGTTTCTGATATGTTGTTTAGGGTGTCTAAAGACACATTTCGAGACCGGTCCAAATGGATAAACTCTGTTATGTCAGTTTTTACTCAAAGCTTGATAATGGTGGTTGTTTTTTTAGCAGGGATTTTTCCTTATCAACAATTTTTTTAATTTTTTGACATATTGTTCGGGGAGACTAAACACATATATAAAGACTGGTGCTAATGGGTACACTCTATTGGGCTGAATAAGATTTAATCTTCACTCGAGGGTAAGCCCAAATCCTTGGGGTGAATAAAATTAATAAAGTCTCACTCATTCCCTTTTTTATTTACCAAGAAATAGATTTGATCCAGTTTTTCATGATTTAGAATGGTTAATAATGAAAAATTTAGTAACGCAAGCTAGCGTAAACTTAGAACAGGATTTCAAGCACTTCTCTGTTTCACTTTAATACTTTTTTATCAGGTTTTATGCTCAGGTTCAGAGTATATTCTATATGCGAAATGAAGCAAAGGGATGAACAAGAGGTTAGAAGTTCAGTTATGACCGATATTCGTTGTGGGTAGAGGGAGCGAGCGAGAGATGGAGAGAGAGAGAGAGAGAGAGAGAGAGAGAGCAAAGATAGTCTCTGTAGTTGGGGTGTGTTTGATAACGAGTTCTCCCGGCAGCCCTTAGGCGATATCACGTATACGAACGAATTTGCACGTGTTTGTCTGCATTTCTCTATCGGTGTGCAAGCGGGGGATCTGGCCCCATTGTGCTGTACTTCCACTTTCACCAACATTAAGCCCTCCGAAGAATACATTCGGCCTCCCGGCGCGATTTCAGCGCGCTACAACCAGGGGAAGAGGGTTTGGTCCGTAGGGAAAGATGTGTATGCTGAGATACTTAGCGCAAGCCGTTACTTCGCGGTACAGTCCAGCCGGTAAGTTCTCCAAATGTAAATTCTGTGAGTCCGAACTTTAAAGTGAATTCCCCGTACGCTGAGTCTCTTTAGAGTACGCGAGGGACTCGACACGTTTGCAAAACTTTTAATATTGTTGATACTTACTTGCTCTAATTCCGTGCAGTAAATAGAAATGATGTTCGTTTTCATTCCGATAGCTATAAATTATCACATTTATGCATAACAGCTTTTTTTAATCAAGAGGTTTAATTATAAGGGAAAAATTCAATAAAAATTCACAATTAGACGACTTTCATTCGATAGCACAATTACATGATATTTAACCTTTTTTTTCATCTTGTACACAGAAATTTCAACTATTTGTATTTATAAAATTTACAATTTACATAACATACTACCCCTCTATATTTATAAAAAGATCTAGCAATGAACTGTCATAATTTCAAGTTTTTTGGCTTACTGAATATCGACCTATACAGCTTATATCTTAAATTTGCTATTGGCTAACTATACGTTGAATTGAACTATCCTGGATATTCCCTATTACCTGTTCCATCCTCGATCTGTTTGACTACTGCTTTTTCCTCGTTTTTCTGGTATTAGAATAGTATGAACGAACCAAAATTGACGTCCCTTGCGCTGCCTAACTATAAGTTGATTTGCACTACATAACCCAACACCTCATTCTATTTTGCTGTCTATATAATAAACAGTACTACTGAAAAAGCCTTTCGATCCACTTTTTCTCGTGTTTTCACGATAAAACTGAAGTTCCTATTTACTTTTTGA
>JAWWLR010000092.1:65538042-65550987 GCA_035041075.1 Acraspis erinacei | reverse complement strand
CTGCATATTTGAGAATCTGGAACAAAAATTTGAAGGTAAAAAAACGCAAAAAAATGATCAGAGTTCAAAATAAATAAAATTATTTATAAAAATGCATTATACTGTTATAAAAAAAAGCAACAGGGGGGATTTTATACTATTTTGAAAAGCTTGCGGGTGAAAGCGTATTTTTAGTACAAGAATAATTTTCTCTATTCAAAACTTCTTTTACAGTGGCGATTAAAAACAAATGATTTTTCCCGATTACCAAAGTTTTAAAAATCGTATGTAGAGATTTTCGAGTATCACATTGATATAAAAAATACGTGTCGATTATTTTTGAACACAAAACGCGAAAAAAAATGTTTTGTGGAAAAAAACTTTTATTGTAAATCTCCTATGTGACCCATATATATCTGATGTGAAGAAAGTTAAATTAAAACGATTTAGGATAATCAAAACTCTAATAATTATAATATAAATCATTTCAACATTTCATGTCGAAATTTATCAGCTTTTAAAAGTTCAAACTTTGTTAATGTCCGCTAACTGATATTCTATAATAAGGTCAAAATAAAGATTTTTGAACGAGTCACGCGGAACCGAAATTGAAGGAAAGTCTGTAACTAATACTTGCATTTTAAAATTTAAAGTATATATAAGTATATATAGTATATATAAAGTATATAAAGTATTGTAACAATCCACTTAAAATTCAAAAGAAATTTAATCGCATATTTTAAATTTGTATGCAAATTTTAAATTCGACTCATATTTTGCATTTAAATCTAAAATGATGCCAAAAAATGGATTCCTTTAAGTCTCAGTTTCGTCTGAATAATTAAGTTTTTTTTCAAATTATTTTATCAAATATTAACGTCATTTTTTAAATATAACATATTCATAGCTATCACTTATATTAAGTTGAGAAATAATCAAAATCAAGAGTAGAATTCAATATCTTAGAATGAAGGAGTTTAAAACTTATTCCAAGGTCTATCTCACATATTTTTAATCGGGGCACGTTGCATTACTATTTTAGGTTAAAACACGAAAATAAAATTATTCGAACTATTCATAATTAGGGCTAAAATTTTCAAATTTATACTTTCACAGATTTGATTATTATTAACAATTTATTTGTTAACGTTGCCTTCAAGTAAATACGAGCCTTCTCACATAATAATGTTTTATAAAATGTCCGGTAGTTCTCCATTGTTATTTATCATACAAAAAAATAAGAGGATGTTTTGAAACATTGACGTAAAATTTAAATAAATCGTAATAATAGTCATATGTTTCATATTTTTAAATATTTTTTTCTATTCTGCATATATTATTGAAAGATTTTTAATTTTTTGTTGTTTTATCATTTACGCATATACACTTGTGCAGTCATTCGATCTCTAGGGCAACGTGTAAAATTTATGTCCCTCACAAATACATTTCTTGATCTCTAAGTCTCATATTGGTTAATAATAAATTTTGCCTGAATTAAATCATCTTCCCTATGTCAAAAATGAAGATATAAGAAGTAATTTCCGAGCTTTCGAATTTTCTCTTATTTTTAGCTAAAAATAAATTGAAGTTCTACACTGAAAAAATTGAAGAATATTAGAGAATATCTCTTCCTAAATCGAAACAGAACTTTATGTAAGATAAATTATGTAAGATTTGGTTACTATATAAAATTTTAAAATGTTGTATCAACGGGCATGTTGACCAAATCATTCTCTTAGGCAAATAAATTTACCCATGTTTTTTTATTTGCAAAAGAAAAATATTGTTGGCAGTGGATGCTCTGCCGGACCAGCAAAAAATTTCTCTGCCGTTGCCGGCAATAAAGCTATCTGCCGGTACATTATAACATAACGTTATAGCACATTATTAAATTTAACGACATTGTTTATTACATTTTCATTAAATTATTATATTGTTATTTTCATTGTTATTGTAAATAAAATTATTTCTGAGACCATTCACAGGGCTACCTTCAACAATATTTCTGAGAACAGCCGGAAAGGTGAGCCTTCCCGCCTCCGCGAGACCTTAGAAGGGGGAGAGGATTTGTGGAAGGTGTTTGACCAACATGATTTCTGTGACCGGCCAAAGGGGTGCCTCCCGCCTCCACGATTCGTTGGAAAGGAGAAGGTTTTGGGCCCACATGATTTCGGTGACCGATCAAAGGGGTGCCTACCCACCTCCGCGAGAGCTTGGAAAGTGGAAAGGGTTTGACCAAGATTATTTATGTGACCAGTTACGGGTGTTCCCCACGAGAATTTGGAAAGGAGTACGGGGTTGACCCCTTATAACAAAATACCTCCTCAATCACATAAACTTACTCTAACACGTCTTACAGTACCTTCGGTATGCTAAACGTATTTTTTTAACGCTACCGGTAGAGAAACTTATTGCTGGTACGGGCAGGAAACTTTCTTGCCGGTACCGGCAGGGAACTTTCTTCCGGTACCGGCAGTCTATCCACTCCGAATATTTTTAGCCATTGCTCTAGCCATTTGTATGTCTTATGGATTTTAGCATATAAAATATTTCCAATTTTTACTTCTTCGATTTTGGTAAGGAAATTATAAGTCAATTTACTTGAATTTTTATAGGATTGATCACTTATCAGTGAATTTTGCATTTATCGCATTTTTATGTCTCATAAATATATATAAGAGGAATTTTTGACGAAAATAATGACCCTCCGGGAAAGCACAGCTGACCTTTGAACTTTTTTCGACCGAAAACAAGGAATCAAATCTATATTTTTTTGATTAAAAGTTAGTCAAGAAACAATCTGTAACTACCTTTTTTACAGCACTTTTAGAATAATAGGTCATCGGCTTTGGTGAAATGTGTTATACGAAATCACTTTTATTTCTTTATAGTTGTTACATATCACACATGAACTCCAAACTCGAATCCTTTCAACGTGAAAAATTACAAAAAATTCTTCAATATTTATATATATTTTTAACCGAATCGTGATTCATCTTAGTGAATGCAAACAGTTGATGAGATGTATTTTTCGCAAAACCTAACCAAACTAAACTGACAGAAAGGCATATCTGATGATATTCGGCAATTGCATTTTCGAGTACATTCAGTGATATCGATCTTAGTAAGCAATTTTGAGAATGGCCTACTCTTGCGGCATGCTTTCTAAAAAATGCACAGAGTAACAAAAAATGCTTTAATACTTATAAATAAAACAGGGAAATCGTGATTATTTAGACATATTATACACTAAGTTCCAAACTTTGAGCATAAAGCAGAAAACTGCAAAGAAAAAATTATATGTGGATAAAACATTTTTTTTTGTTTATTCCAAAAATCTTTCTTTCATCTCAGTATTTTATTATTTATAATGTCTTAAATGCTGTGCTAATATTGTTCTGAATGTTGTGATCAACAGATTTAAGAATAATTTTTTGACACATTCTGATAAATTGAAATGACTTACTGTACAAATTGATCTAGTAATGTATAGTTTCCCCTATTTTTAATAACATTCAAGGAAAAGTGTTGAATAATTTTTACCTTATCATTTATTATATTAAATTATATTCTGAAATGGTTTAATAATTCCAGAAAATGAATTTCGTGTTCCGCCAAACTGGCCGTGAAAGTCAAGATAAAAATGGATATAGCGATATAGCAAGTAGTAATGTCCTTGAATAATGAGGCAAGATTATGGCCATTTCCTCCAGCAACAGTTTCAAGCAATGACTTCGATATCCAAAGTTCTGGTGCTGGTCGTATCTCCTGACAATGAGGAGGGTCGTGAGATAGAATTCGGTATACGGGAAAATTGGGGAGAGAATTTCGGGATACGTAAAGAAGTGGATGGGTGCGGATCGGCCATGTAAAGCGGAATGAATCTCATAGCCGCACGTGGCTTGGCCACGATCCACGTTATCCCAACCACTCCTCGCGTTCTGCAAGCTTTTTATGTCGAGAATTTAAATTAGATACAACCACTCTCTGCAAACTCGCCGCGCCTACCGAATCACCCGGAGATACTTCCTTATTTCACAGCACTTTATTTTGCAACGCCATCCTCTTCGTTCATCGTTCACACCGAGTAAATGCCAAGAAGCCGGGATAAAATTTAAAATAAAATTTTACCCTCCTGCTCTTGTATCGCGCATAATAATTTCCTGAATATTTCCGTCAAAGTATTCAACGTGGTTCAAAAATACGTGCAGTGTTTTACAATACTTTATTTGATAAAACAATCAATTCTTCGTGCACGGAAATTTGGGCACAAATTGATAGACATCCAGTAATAATTTTTCCCTAATAATTTAAATGATTTTGATCTGCAATTAGAGTCTTAAATTAAATGTATAGTAAAAAATTATCTTATCAGAGCACGCGAACAAAAATATGGATCAAGCTGTTCCAGAGAGCATACTCAGAATTTAAATGGAAAGAAATGAACGGAGAGGTAGTGGATAAAATTAGTCAAAGTAGTCTCTCCCTCCCTCTACTCTACCTGCCTTGCCATAATTGTATTTCTCTCACTTGCCATACTTCTCATTTCTCCTCCTACCCTCTCGACTTTCCCTCTCCTCACTTCCCTACTACATTAACCCATTATTACTTCTCCTTCCCCCTCACTGCCCTTCTCATAATTCCGGATTCCCTACTCACGCTTACTTTCTCAATACCTTTCCATTCTTCGACAGATAAATGAGGTTTTTTATTTCCATTCCGTTCTTAATGTAATTCATTGTTTAAATAAGGTTGCAGCTTCAAGGTCGAGTAGAATTACCTTTTTCTTCCACTTTTATGTATAATAAACTAATTTTGAATTGATAATATAGCATAGAGGCTGTTAATAAATATATTGGGCACAACATGTTAATTTTCACTTAACCAAAAACAGTTTATCATAGGGAAAAGTAGAAGAAAAATGTAGTTCCACTCTGATCTAAAGCTGGAGCCTTCATAAATAATGAAATTAATATAAGACTGCAAAAACAGGACTGTTATTGTAAAAAAAAAAATTCCCGTCGAGAAATGCCACAATAAACAATTTGGTTATTCTTTTCGCAAAAAATACTACTGTATAATCGAATACAATAAGATAGAAAAAATAGAAAAGTGTAAAAAATAATCAGAGGGGGGGGGGATTGCATGACGAAGAGACAAAAATTCAACAAAAGGAACTATGAAAAGCGGCAACGGGTTCATCAATAATCTCCGAGACTGTAGCTAAAAAGAATATTTTAAAGAATAGGGCAGAAAACATATATAATGAAAGGATGGAAAGGGTAGACGAATAATTAAAATGGAATGGGTTAAGTTATAAAACAATGAGAATAAAGATAAAAAGAAAAAAAACCAGTTGAGGGGTTGAGATCGCGATGAAGGCATAATACAAGGGAGAAAAAAAGTGTTGGAGAATAATTTTAGATGTAAAGTTTCACGCATTAGTAGTAAATATAACATATTTAGATAGATATTTTTGGTAGAAGGATATGTATAGAAAGTCTATTTAAAATGTCAAGAAGAAGAATGAGAGAGATAGAAAAACTTAAATTATAGCTAAGGGAATTAGTTAAAGGAACACAATGTTAAGAAAGTTCTAATGGTATAAAAGAGAAGATGTAGAAACACTGATATCATATTGTAAATAGTAGAGAAGTATTAGGGATTAGCTGCAGAGGCAAAGGCTGGCAATGCGATGCAAAGCGAGAAAGTAGCGTCATGCGTGCGAAGCGAGAAAATAGCGACATGCGTGCGAGGCGATGCGAAGCGAGGAATGCGATTGCGGCTTAGAGATAAGGTGTGGATGGATTTAGTTTTAAAAAAACTTAGTTGTAAGGAAATACTGTAAAAATGGAAGTGTAAGCAAGTCAATTTTTTAAGGCCATCAAGCTGAAAAATAAACGTTTATCTATCTACAAATACTGATAAAAGGTAATATACTTGATGAGCAAGTATACAATAAAAAGAAAGATATGTGATAAAGGCGAGGCAAAACTAGGAAATGTAAAAAATGTGAAAAAAGTTAAAATAATTATAAGAAGGAAAGGTTTGCGACTGAAAGCAGAAGGAAGAAAGTGTTTGCAAAAATAAAGGTGAACGTATGCAAGAATCGCGTTGTTTCGAGATGAAAGGAAATACGAATTATGTAAAAGAGGATAGACGAGAGTAAATATAACTGCTTCGTATAAAGATTCTGTCATGCGTATAAATTAGACAAAAGGATAAGGACGAAGACGATAACAAAGAAGAACAGATTATTGCAACTAATTAGAAAATGGAATTGGGATAGTGGAATGAGAAAAAGGATAGGTAATGAAGATAAAGATAGTATAGGAAGATAAAAAAGAACAGATTACACCTATCAGTTCTTCTAAACAAATTTTAAAATAGATTTATTTTGGGTAAGAGAAACAGATAGTGTATAGACTATAATGAAGAAAATAGAATAGTGAATAGTACAAAAGCGAGAAGAATAAAATGTCTTCCATTTTTCAACATTTCATAGTTAAAGATAAGTTACTAAAATATGAAGTTTAAGATAAAAATGGACTAAGCAGAAAAAAAGTCAAAGTGTATAGACGAGATTTGATTAAGAATGTAAATTGTTTATATAGATCTTGATTTTAATACCGAAAATCTAAAATAAAGAATAGAACCTGAGGGTCCAATTTCGTTCATTAATATAGGAACATAATTTGCAATTTTCAAAAGGCTTTGAAAGTAGTCGCTTTTAGGAATCTCTTGGTCTTTCGCTCACGCTGAGTAATTCACCACAGGCAACTAAAGGCAGGCGTCTTCGATATCATGAAAGTGATACGAGTTGAATTAAAGATGGTAAGAGATGCTATTTGTAGGCTGCCGAAGGACTAGGTCGGGTCTAGGCGTGCCAAAATGTGATTGCGGCAAGGTTGCGTCACATCCATGGGTCCGGGGTATCTTTGAAGGTTCGTCGTATGAGAGGATGAAGTAGAATTTCTCCTACTTTCGGAAGCATCGTTAGGGGCTTCTGGCACAAGGCCAATCACATCGACTAGCTAGTGTGTATGTTCTAGCCAGCACAAAGCACACTCTAACCTTCGGTATAGTCGGGCTTGGTATGGTTCTTGGTATGGCGGAGAATATTCTCGTTTCTTGTTTGCACCTATCCCTTCCCTTTCCCTTCTCTTCTAGCAGGTCATTCCACCCACCCTACACAGCAAACATCGATATGGCCACCAATATATCGGAATATGAACGGGATGCTGTGTACAGTACAGTCCAACCAAGTTCCACGAATATGGAGACTTAATGTGCCAGAAAGAATGTCTATCGTTGATCAACCTCGGAATTGCATGCTTCCATAAATCCTCGATAAATCCTTTATGAATCCTTGATGAAGATTCTAGGTAGAATTTTGGTATCGTTCTGGAAAAGATTATTCCTCTGTATTGAGAATATTTCAATCCAGACTGCACGTATCAAAGACTTAGGGATTGTGATGCGAAATAGCAGAGATATATTGCCAAACTTTTTATAAAGATATTTTGGTTACTTCTTTAGAAACGTGATTGCGTTCTGATATCGACTTTTTTCTTCAAATTTTGGGGAATTTTTCTGGGTATATGTCCAAATGCTTAACTTTGTATGGTCGAAGTGGGTTCATTCAATATTGAAGTAGATATTTGATTTATTTAGTATTTTAAACATGTTTTCACCGCATCTAATGGACCATATTTGTAGGTAACCGTTAATCAGATACATTGAATATTACATTTTCAGTTCAATAATCACAGGTTGATTAGTTATGTGGTTGAATTTCCTGCAGTGGTAAAAATAGCCGAAATACATAGTGAAGGACTGGATCAGTTTTGTGGATGGCAGATTCCATTTAGTCGAGTTGTTGTCATAATCGATGGTGGCAGTAATCATTTGAATGACAATATGAATATTTTTCGTTTCCCTTTTTCTTATCGAAAGATAAAATTATGCAGAAAAGAGCCATTCTGATAAGTTCTGCTCGTTTGGAAGACATTCTCGTTGCTGCATGGGACATCGTCAACCTTTATGCTCGCGTTATTCTAAATTCATGGGGTTCCCTGAAAATGCCCTAAAATTTTACGACAATGTTCTTATACGGTATGACATCACCATTGCCATGTGTGTTTATCACTATTACAAAAATTTACGCTGCGTCTGCAACATTGCTTTTAGCGCATTTTGAACCGTCTGTTTTCGCTTTTGTTTCAGGTAAGTCTTCACCTTTCTATATTGCATCTTTAATCAGGTTGGTAATATGAGGATAAGCGATCTCTGTACTTCATGATGGATCTATAATATTAAATTAAAATATGATAAGATAAGACATCAGGATAATGCGATATATTTGATAGAATATACGTAAAATAAAAAGGGACGACAAGAACAAAATACAACGCTAAACTGACAGAAGTTGGATTGCCACTAGATGAGCCTGGATCAATGATATGAGGCAAATCTCTAACCAAGGATCATTCCAAATTCCAACTCCAACCTCTAAGCATGCATAACGTTGACTTGCATGACATTGCGGCCTACGTCGCCGTACATCATATTTGCAGATCCACAAGCGCTAATTTCTTTCAAAAAATACTTTGATACAGCATAAACTTTGAAATTGATCAAATTTAATACATTTCAAGCCTTCAAAATAAAAAATAATTCACAATATGATAGTATTGTACACAATATATATGTTCAGTATTTTCATTTCATTTTTAAATTGAAATCATCCGTTATAGAAAAATTCACAAATGTTCATAACAAATGAAATATGAATGCTCTCTGAAGCCTATGAGTACATCCACATTAGGGTGGTTGAAAAAAAGCAAATTATGGAAATCAAAATTGAAACTATATGGAAGAGTAGCGTATTACGATCCCGAAGAAAAATAAATAATTTGGTGCCGATTGATGAAAACCTTTAACTTGAGCGTTAGCAAAATGTGTTTTAAAAAACACGATTTACATGCTATATTTTAGTTCATGTGATTTGTTATGTTTCTGGATGTCTTAATTGATGAAAGAATTTTTTAGCTGTTTTCAGCTTTTATATTAGTGAGAATGCGTTACAAAATTATATTTTGTAAATTTATGTACATTCTCAAATTTTTTTAACAGGGACCTAGTACACATAAGATGTCATCTATAAAACGATAATAAAAAAGCTAAAAAAATGGAAAGAGACTTAAGACCTTCAAAATCATAAAAAATTGATATACAAGAAAATATAAAAACTATGAAAATAAGAAGTTTTTAAAGCATATTTTACTAACTTTTGAGTTGAAGGCTTTCAGGAATCGGCACCAAATTAATTAAACTTTTTCAGTTTCCTAATACTCTGTTTTACGTTATAGTTTTAATTTCGATTTCCATAATTCCAGAATCCTAAAATTGATATCTTCGTAAGTCAACTGAGAAGACAGAAAAAACTATGGGTATGTCCTGATATAACTCCGAAGCCTCTCAAGAAAAGAGAAACCAAGGAAAAATATTTCTTTTTTTGAATATCCTCGTAGAGTCTGTAGGGTTAATGAAGCAAACACCTTTCTTAAAGTTAGTATTTATAAAAAATGTATGTAATCACCTTATTTTGCGTCTGCAGACAAAAAAATGCTTTGTAAGGTGTTCTTTTCACCCAGAAAATATGAAATAATTGTTCGAATAATTTTCGAAACATATTTTTGTTTAAAAATTATTTGTTATTTTTTTTAGGATATATCAAGGCAATTTCTGCATATTTTAAAAACTTTTTCTGGACCACTTTGATTCGATAAACCTACCCAAATTAGTTCTAGACTTTCAGTAAATAAATCACTTTAACACTAATCAGTATAAAATAGAAGTAATTTAGAGAAAACTGATAATAAGGAACCATTCTTAGTCACTTAAAACACAGTATGTTAATTCGCTGGGTAATTTGTCGCGAGTGGACTGAAAGCAAGTATCCGAGGTAACCTTCGATCCCCTGAAGCCGTAATTTACATGCAAGGAGCGTTCACGTAGTTTCTGACCCCGTAAAGAAGTCGCGCAAGATACGTTGTGTACTGCCCAGCCGTAATTTCGATTCCGCAGATAGGAAGTTACAACCCGTGGCCTATAATTACTCTGACCTCTCTTACACTTTCGTATTGTGTGCGCCAACATGAAAGTGCTAAAATTATGCAACCTCGACCGATGAGTAATGATACATCAAAATGGAGAGCTTCGTGACTGGATAATTAAAATAAATTAGGCCTCCTTGCTATTAACGCTGCCAAGCTTCGTTAAACCAAAAATTTCTTGCTTCAGCACTTCCAAAAAGCAAATGGTTCTTTTAAAATTACTCTTTACGTGTGATTTATTATAGTCTTTTTAAATGATATATTTACGATTCAAGTGAAGGTAATCGGTTACAACTGAAAATTATTGCTTAATTTAAAACGGAAAAATAATAAAATTAGCTTCAACATAGTATGTTGTGTCACAATTGTGAAAATAACGTACGCATACGCGTTCCACATACTATTGTTTGAAACTAAGTGCGAGAAGTTTGGTTCTAAAAATCATTTGAATTAAGGTTTAAGGGCGAAACTGTGGCGGGGTACTTTCTAAACAGCCACACAAAAATCTTCAGGGCATTTTATATTTTTAACTTGAAAAAAAGATAAGTTTAGTTTATTTTTCAGAAACAGATATATTACCTTGATAATCAATATCACCAGTCTCATTTTTAAACTCATCTCAACTTTAAGGGGGGAATTCCGTGAAGCGGGTCCAAAAATGTATTTTTTTAATGAAATGATAGCTTGGCATCCCAAAAAAATACAGGGAAAATCCCAGAGCCGTAGCTAAGCTCCTTATCCCCGAAACAGCGCACTGTCAGTCGGGCCGTGATCCAAACCACAGAAGGTCTAGCCACGCGCAACTAAAAAAAAATCGCAGCCAATCAGCAATGCAGAAAATATGATTTTGATAATAAGCCAACTCCGCGAAGAATAATTGGGCTTCATATATGCTTCCAGAATGACCGCGAAACGATTGAAACCCGTAAGACAATTGTCACCATGTAAATCTTTAAACAGGTTTTTTCTCGTTTTCCCACTTTTCAAAATTGCCCGACTCATTGCTCAAAAAGTATTAGACCGATCGAATTGAACTTACGTATAAAGATAGCTGAAATGTTTCATTTGTTGGTGAACCACTCCAAATTGAAAGAACTGTTTCAACTTTTTTTTTTAAACAAATTCAATCGAATTTTTGAGTAAAAATCAGGTTTTTTCAAATTGCCGCTATTTTGTGAAATATCAATATTTAAAAAAAAATTTGGTTCACCTACTAACTAAGGATCTAAAATTTAAAAATATTTTTGATTTGTTTATTTCATACTCATGTGTGAGAAGCTAGAGATCAGGAAAATTGACCTATCGAATTTGGAAATTTCGGATATACGGCCTTATAAATCAAAATATTATTGATGTATCAGGCTCAATACATTTGTCCTATACTTCAAGAGACCTTAATAAACCACAAAAGTTTTGGAAAAATTCGTTAATATTTTCATCCCACAAAAAATCGCCAAAATACCCTAATTTTCAGGCTATTACACGAGATCCCGCCTTGCACGTACGTGTTTAAATTTTGCTACCTGAAACGTATGCGAAAAACTTCCCTCACTTGGTGTGCCAATCGAGCACTACACGACTGCTACGCAGGCACGAGGCATCGTACTTCACCCGTCACTGATTTAAAAAAACAAAATTTTCAAATGTTTAATTTTTGAAGTCTGCAAATAATAGATAAACAGTTTTTAATGATCATTAATTTAATAATTAATATAAAAGACAAGCTATGGAAGTTAATGAGAAGGTAATATTTTTTTAGCTTATATGTTTCTGATTCCGAATGGATGGAATGAATCATACGGATGAATTCCAGTTTTATACTATCAACTACAACTCTAATCTCGAATTAGGTGTACTATTGTCCACTTTATGAGGGTGATTCATATCATGCGAAGTTCCATTTGAAATTGAATTCTCTAGGAGAAACTATCTGTCTTACGTCGTTTAGGGCTACACTGGGTGGACGACAAAGGCTAGCAGCAAGTTCTATAGACTGTCTTTACGAGTCTGTCTAAGCACATCTGAGGAGGGATCAGTGGAAATCCCGCAACGGGGCCGTAAGCTTAAACTATTCACTCCAACGTCGGAACTAGAGGTAGGTTAGGATAAACCAGGGATACACTCTCGAAATCAAGAGCCTAGAGCTCAGTTGGGAGATCGAATGCTTATTTCAGCAGAAACTGAAAAAAGAATGATTCATTTATGAGATTTCAAGTTAAAGAAACGTTTATGATTTCACTAACTATATATTTTTAAATAGCATTGGGTCTCACATGGGCAACCTGAACCCGTTAAATGAAGCAATGTAGCTATGAATATCATTTACGAAATTACCACTATGGCTGTATAGAAACTATTCACTGTCTCTTTAAATACTGATAGTAAAAGGAATGTAACTGATTTTGGTTCAGAAATCCATGAAGATTTCTCAGCAAGCTTTACATAATTATTTTATGTAACTACAAAGCATGCAGATAACGTGGCCCGCTGATATGATTGTAATCATCATGTCAGAAGATTCTTGGTACCCAAAGTTTCATGGAACGACTGTGTGATGTACGAGGTCGACTCTTTTCAAAGTGACATGAGCACACAATGCGCTATATAACCAATCATTTTATCTGGATAGTAGAGCCCCAATAGGCGGTTAGATTGCTGGAGGTTCTCTTCATCTTCCTCATTGGCTGTTCACTGTTCAGTGTACAGTGTTAATCTTACTTAGATATAGATGCATACTATGTTATTATTACACTATTAAGCCGTTTCCCTTTCGGGGAAGGCGTGACTCACTCGTCGGGGAAGGGAGTAGTGTGAGGAAGGGGTTATAGAATTTTTAGATTGATCTAGA
>JAWWLR010000092.1:65403195-65413388 GCA_035041075.1 Acraspis erinacei | reverse complement strand
TGAGATCGGGTGCAGTTTTTTCAGATTAGCACCCGATCCCAGCGAAATCCTGCGGTTGTCCTTATGACAAACTTTTAATTATATATATAAATATTGAAATAGAAGCGTAATTGAAGTCTTTAATTTAGACTAGGGGACAAAGTACTTAATTTATTCACGTCATTTTCATATAAAATATGTTTCCATCAAAACCATTTCTCGGTGGGTTTGTTTCTGGATTCTTATAACCCCATTAAAAACTTATTTTTCCTCATTTGTAAGTTAATTTGAAAAATTCCATATACGCTTTAATAATTGAATTTGGATTTATCGCTTTCACAGTAAAATTTCTGTTTGAAACTAATCATAACACAAATCAGTATTCCATATTTTTCAGACGCGGACTTTATAATTTGCGCTAATTTATAAAAACGTATTGTTCTCTACTCAAATTCTTACAATTGATTTTTTAATTATTTATTTCATTACATTTTTCCGATTCTTAGGCTTGATAACAATTGACCTTAATCTGTTAACGATGGTATTAATTATGAGTTTAATCATACATAGGGTTTTCTGAAAAAAAATTCTTTTTTCAGGTAAGTTTACATGTTGCCGTATCTCGTCTCGTAAAATTTGGTAAGCGATATCTAAATTTATATAGAAACCTAAAACTGCCATAAATTTTAGAAATGCATTAATTTATCTTAAAAACATGAAGTTAAAATGCGAGACATTTTTAAACTGAAATCTCGTAAAATTAAGCAATGTAAATTCCACATATTTGAAATAAAAAATCTTCAAAACCTTTTAAAATTGTACGATTGCTAATTTTATTATTCAAACATAAATTGGATAAATGAAATCATATTCTTGATTAAAAATTTAAGTACTTGAATGAATGATTGAATTTGCAAATTTACCCGTTTCATTTTTGTTTGAAACTTTCGACTTTATAAGTTGAAAAATCAACTCTCTGGTTAAAAATGCAAGTATTCTGTGAAGAAATTGTCTTTTTAGTAGGAAAATGAATCTTTTTTGCTGAAAATTTATCTTTTTTGTTGAGAATTCTACTACTTGGTTAAAGGTTCGTCTTTTTTGGTCGAATTAAAGTGGTAAACAAATTTTTTTATTGAAAATTAAGATTTTGGGTGGAAAATTTTGGAATTCTATTTTTGGTCCGAAAAATATATTTTTTCAATAAAAAATTCAACTATTTAGTATAAACTTCTTACTTTTTTTATTAAACATTCATCTGTTTCATGGGGGATTCTTGCTTGAAAATGAAAATTTCAACTTTTTTCTTGATGATTCGTATCTTTTGCTTGTAAGTGCAACTATTTGGTTGTTAATACAATATGTTAGGGTTTGAAATCTTAAGAATTTAAAGTATTTCATATTGAATTCAATATAGCTTTCCCACAATTTTATTTGAATGAATTTATTTTCCTATTATTCTCTCCTATTTTTGTTAAAAATTTCACTATTTTCCCTGTTTTGAGAAAACTTTGGGCTAAGTTACTTCTCGAGGGTGGGGGAGAAAGAATTGCGGTCGTCCATGTGGGGGCCTAGGTAGTCAAAAATAACCCAAAGCTGTTAACGTAGTTTATGAACGGCTCCCTACTTTCAGGCAAATTTGAAGTTTATGTTTGAACTATATGAAGGAAGTGTAATTTTCTACAATTTTAGTTTAAAATTATACATTAGGTTCTTAGCAGGGAAATATTAGATTGGGTAAAGCAATAGAAAAATAAGATTGATCAGAATGTTGATTGGACTAAATTTTTCAATTTTTCCACGTCAATCCAGCTTGCTGACAAGAAAGCTGGGTTATACTTCTCGACTAAAGCCGCAATTTTCCGTGCTTTCTAATTAACGATGCCACCCGGCATTGAACATATAAGGCATGCCGTAGGCATTAAGCTTCACTATCGCGTAAGGTTAGAAGGGGTTCGAATTAGGTGGCAGCCAACGTAAAATAAAGGAGTCAGAGGTAAGCAGGAAAGTTCAGGGGAGCGAAAGTTCCGTCTCTAAAATAAAGGCCCTCAGGCTCGAAATAGTCGCTAATTTATTTTCAGGATGTAATTATACTTTCACTGCACAGTACTTTATAAATGTGAGGTATATTCATAGTTTTCTTCCCTTTTGGAGAGGAAGGAGTAAGCTAAAAGGAATGTTGGTTTGCCTTTGAGCTACTAAAGCTTTATGGTAAAACATACTGAATAATGAAGTAGTACCCCAGTGCTAATGAATTATTCCTTGAAATAAATGTACAATCGTTATTTATTCTTTTAGAGAGGTCTCATTTAAATTATATTCCTTTTCTAACAGAGGTTTCTTGAAGAATACAAGTTTATTTTATATTTGTAATTGATAATTAGACTTGTTACTAGAATTTTAATTACATTCTAACGAATGAGCAATATATAACGTCAAACTCCTAATTGGCTCTCTTCCTACGTCACATCGTTAAGGATAGCACGCTCAACTGATTTTCGTAGTGCAACTTCGAATAGTTAGTAATCTCACTGCACGCATTGCGTGTCCTTAAGCGAGATTAAGTGGAATAAACTTTTACGTGGACACCTCTCAGGTCCTCATTGCACGATTGCAATTTACTCTAGGAAGAATAGTGGAGATATAAATGAGCATTTTATGGAGAAAAAAATATTTCTATTTTGCACTTTAGATTAAAATAAAATTATTAAATTTCAAAAACCTTAATAGGCATTTTGAAATTTAATTTTTATTAACTACTTAATTTCAAGATCCTAATTTAAGAAAGCTTCCATTTTTTTTTTAAATTTCTAAAAAGAAATCACATTTATTAATAAAACAGATATTCAATAACATAGAATGTCATTACATAATAGTGAAGATACTAATGAAGATAGATAATGGTAGAATTTTACGTTACTTGAATCACCAATTCCAAAACAGTTTAATTTTTGAGATCTTGTAACTACATTTTGCTTGCTTCAAAAACTTAAATTCGAAAGTATTTTGTATGAAATTCCTTAAATTAGGGCAGTTTTGAATTTGTCATATTAAATTATTTGAATGCCAAGTCAAGTGCAATCTCCGAAAATCGATTTATTCGAGTATTCGAATATTAATTTTTCACTCTAAAAAGGAGTAATTTCTATGCTGAAAATTGTAATACTGAAAGGACATCAAGCTGGTGTCATTTCATTTTAAATATTTTTCTTTTATCAAAATTTTACTTCTACGGTTGTTTCAGTTGGGTCATTTCAATTCAAATTAGTTCGATATGTATTTAAAAAAATTTAGATATTTTTAATGTTAGGAAATAAAAATTGAAACGCGTGAAAGCGTGCTTTGCGCGCGTGGACTTTCTGCTAATATGTATATAATTGAAGTGTCGAAAAATGCAAAATGTAATCTAAGTGAAAAAAAAAATTTTTCTCGTAGTGATATGAATAAAGTCCCAAGTGATGTTTTTATATTTTTGTTTTTAGATCTCTGGGCGGCCTGCAAAAAGATTTTTCAAACATTTAGGACTTAAACTTTTGTTTTTATGAATTTAAATTTTAAAAAAATGGTAAAATAAATGTTTTATTTATTTATTTATGAGTAAATTCCTCGCGGAATAATAAAAAGTAAACGAAAAGAGAGTAGAAAATAAAAATAGTTTGGTAATGCCATTCCCTATTATTTCTCCCATAAAAAACTGCTGAGTACAGGACGCGGATTCTGCACGTTCTTTAATGCTTCTTTACCGTAAATCAATTTTTTCAGGAGTAAACCAGTTTCGGAAAAGTCTGAGTTTATTGGTACGTGCTCCATCATATTTATATACCCTACGCGTATCGGTACAATTGTCGGAAAAGCTACATTTCTGAGGAGTCCGACAGTGCAGAAACCAAGACGCCACACTGTAATAGAGCGACCGTTCATTTTGATAAAGTTTGGCATTTCGTGGCAATTTTTAAATCATTCAAAATTAAATTTTAGTTCTGGAATTGTAATAAAATCCTAACTATGTGCCATTTCGGAATTTTTCGTAAGACGAACCCCGTTTTTAGCTCGTTTAGGGCTAATGTTAAGGAAAATTCAATAATACCAGCCTTAGTTCTATACTTGACCGGTTAGTTTTACAAGCAATTCCGCAATACTAGTCAATGCCAATAAAATTCTACTTGACTTCGTAAGCTGCTTTATTCCTTCTTTCAAACCAATTAGAGATAATTAAAGGAAGCGATGCTAAATAAGTATTGTACAAACTTTTCTACTGTAGCTTCATAGGATGCACAATTAAAACTCAGTTCACGAGTTAAGAAGTTCATAAAATTAAGCGGCTATGTCAATATTAGGTTAATAATTAGGTTTGATATTACGGTACTTGCGAAAATCTAACTAAAAAGAAACAAGTTCGTACTTTGCATACACTTGACTCAAGAAAAGTCCAATAAAATATTAAGTATATTCAGAACACAATTGGTACATCCTTATCCTACGGAAAAAATTAATATTGTTATAATAAATTATTTGATAACAATACTCCTAGTTTCTCTTGTATATTTTATTGCAAATTCAATTAATTACACATTAAATGCCAGATGATCAATTTGACCCCCCAAATATTTTTGACGGTGGAACGAATAATTTACAGCGCAACAGATATTTATTGCAGATTATTGGAAAATTAAAATATTTTACCCAATTTAGAATTCAAATCATTCTAAAATATACCCTGTTGGTCCTAGGAAGTCATAAACCTTTTAAAAGTGGTATTTGGAAGTAGGTACAGTAATATGAACACTCTTAGAACGAAAAAAATTAACATCTAGAGTTTAAATTTTTTATTTGGTTGAAAATTCAATCGTTTTAATGAAAATTTCTCTTTTTGTATTAAAAATTGATCTATTTTTTTGAAAAAAAATTTTGTTGGCAAAAATTAATATCTCGTTGAGAATTTAATTGTTTTGTCAAAAATTCTCTTTTTTGTTTTGAAAATTCAACCGTTTAGTTGAAATTTTTTTATCTCTCTTGACTGCAGATATTTTATTTGAAAATGCAACCATTTTGTCGAAAATTCATCTTTTGGTATGAAAAATTATCTCCTTTTCCTTTGGTGGAAATTTCATCTTTTTAGTTTAAAAGGCAACTATTTGGTTGAAAATTAGCCTATTTTGTTAGGAAATTAACCTTTTGGTTGAATATTCCACTGCGTGCTTAAAAGTTAAACTCTTTTGTCGTAAATTTAACTATTTCGTTAAAAGTTTTTTGTTTAAGAAATTCTTTTAAATCGAAATTTGATTTATGCCATTTGAAGATTCATCGTTCAAGTTTTATTGAGAATATTTTTTCTGGTTTAAAACTTTATATTATTAGTTTGAAGGTTTAATTTTTTTTTTAATTCAACTTCTTTGTCAAAAAATCGTCTTTTCTTATTAAAAAAACACTATTTTATTTTGTGCAATAGTGTTCTATCTCGAAGTATACTATGTATTCGACTCGAAATTCTTTTGTACTTATTTTTTCAAATTTTATGTATTCCAATTCAACCCATATGGAAGAAGATTTAATAATTAATCAAGGGAGCTGCAGATCATGAATGATTTTTTCAGAAGCTTATTTTTTCGTCGTCCTTGTTCCCTTTTCAAGAGGAAAAAACGTAATCTCATCGCAAGTCTGATTAATACCTGTTCATTTCTGAGACTGGTGCAATTCGACGATGTCAATATCTCAACCGTACTGTTCCTCGTCCTCGGTGAATCACGCGGGGTAGATTAATTCACCTAATCTTCCAAGTTTCATTGCCAAATGTAAAAGTTTCATTGCCAAGGTAAAAGCAGTTTTTTATTGTAAGTTTAATACCATTTTTTCTAAAGGAAATGAGGATATTCGAACTTGAAGATGGAAAATCACAAACATTTCATATGGCGTTCGTGTGACCGGTCACATACATAATATAGGTCACGTAGGTTCCCTTTTCGAACGTCACATTGGCGGCGGTAAAGCACCCCTGTGAGTGGTCCCAGAACTAATTTTAGTCACGTAGGTTCCCCTGTCGAACGTTTACTGGGGGGGGTGTGTAAGGCACCCCTGTTACTGGCCACAGAAATAATGTAGGTCACATAGATTCCCTTTTCGTACTCCTTATCGGCAGAGGAACTGATCTTAGAAATAATGTAGGTTACGTAGGTTCCCCTTTTTAAAGTTTTATCGAGGGTAGGGCACGGACCCCTGAGACTCTCACACCAATATGGTATTTCGAATAGGTTCCCCTTTTCAACGTCTCAGGAATGCAGGGGCATCATGGCACTCCTATTTCTAGTCACTTAAATACTGTAGATCTGTAGATCACATAGGTTCCCCTCTCCAGCGTTTAATAGGGTACAGGAAAGCACCCCTGTGATAGGTAACATTAATACTTTAATAGGGTGGGCTGGTTGTTTTGAAGTTATTTTCAAACATTTTTATTTCTGAGTATAATAAAAATTAGAAGGTCAATTTTTTACGCATAAGAGTACACATCTTAAATCAATAGAAAACATTTTAATTTTTTAATTTTTTTTCATATCCAAAATGGCGACCGTAAAACTGTCCCCTCTTTTCATGGTGAAGGATAAATCTCCAGAATGGTGCGTTTGAAATAAAAAAATCAAATGAATTCTTACTCGTCATAGTTTTGGCTCTGACAGGTAGCGAAATAAAAAAATTTATAACCAAAAAACAAAATAGCAGGCTTTTGAATTTTTTGACCTCTTTTTTGCAGTTTAAATCGTTTGTAACTTTGTTAAATAATTATACATTTTTCTACTTCAGCTGCGGACGATAGTCAGACATGTAAGAAGTAAGCCCTCCAAAATTCAAGAAAATCGGACCAGTGGTTCTCAAGAAATCGTGTTCACCATGTCCAAAAATGCTGTTTCGAGAAAAAAGCGTTTGAAGTTTTTTTTTTAATTAAAAATATGTGAAAAAAGGTTCTTACTCTCAATCAATTACCAGTCCTGCGGATAATTTTGCTGCTTCCTTTTCTATTCATGTTGTGTTCGGCACTTTCACACTCCAATACAAAACCTTCACCCTCGATAAGAGGCACTACACTACACTCATTTCCCATAAGTAGACCGACCTCGTGAGTACACGGCCACTTATAGAACTCAAACCTGCCATTTGCCCCCTCTTTTCAATCAGTTATTGACCTTAGAAACCCTCCAAACCGATTGAAACGTATTTATAAATGATTTTACTACCCAAAAATAAAAAATGTTGTTTTGATTTTTTGAAAGAAGCAGCCAGTCTACCCCCTTAGGAAATATGGAATGTTTCTGAAACTCATAGTCTAAAAATTAATGTGATATGAAATGGGCACTTTGATGAGACCTACAACTTTTATCTGAAATATTTTTCAAAATTTTCATTATTTATAGAAATAAATAAAAAAACGTGATTTTAAATACTGGCATTATTTGAAAATCTCTGATTTCAAGTTTATCTAATGACAAAATTCAGCTTTAATAAACTTCATTCGAATCCCTTGCAACTTTTATTGATATAAGCTAGTAATGCTCTTGATATGGAAAAAATGAATAATTTTACAGGTTTCAGAAATCGAGTGATGTGCTTCGTTCTTTCAAAGCAACGAATGTAAATGAAAAATCCCTGTACGCGCGTTTCGGTAAAACTCCGGCATCCGGGAAGTGCTGAATACTTTGTTTGCCAATCGAATGCACAAACGAATCCATGTATCATTTTACGCAGAAATAAAATAAAATCCAGCGGGCAGAATATGTGCAAGTCCTTAAAACAAAAAATATAGATTTTTTACATTTTGAAGGGAAGTCGAAAATTCCCTACTGAAATTCTCTAAAAGCTTTTCATTGCTGGCAAACAATGCAACAGTGGATAAATCTGGAATTTACTGTTTAAAATGGTCTAAAGCCTTTAAGCACTAAACGATCTGAATGCTTTTTATAAAATTAAAGAGCATTACATTCTTAACAAACATGAAAGCGGTATTTTTATCTTTTTACTTCTTAACCTATTTTTTAAACAATGTTCAAGACATATTAGAAGTGAAAGAATTTTTTCCGTGAAAAAACAAGAAAGTTTTCATTATTAAGGTGGCACCAAAATTTTTTTCATTGTTGTTATAGCACCCTCCCCGCGCCCCCTATTTTATTTCGTCAGATGTAAAAATAATTTTACCTATTTTTTTAATTGAAAAAAAGTTTAATCCTTTGTTAACCCGCCTTTAAACAGTAAAAAGTATTTTTTTGTGTGTAAGGGAGACAAATGCCTTATGTGAAAGCAATAAGTATGACAAGAAAATGACAGTAGGCATCACTAAAAATAATTCCATCCTAATTTTATTTCAAACATAAAAATGCATTCTCTATAGGGTTAGAAAATTACTAAGAGAAATAATGATGAGGTAAACCCCTGATTCAGAAAAAATATTCTTTGATTAAAAAAAAAATGTCTTTGAATCAAAGAAAAATATGGATTGGCCCTCAGTCAAAGAAAAGTTACTTTCATTCAGAAAAATTTATCTTGATTAAAATAAATGTTTTTGGTTCTGGTAAACATTTTTATTAAACAGTTTATTATTGCCTCATAATTTTTTAAGATTTTTTTCGAAAAATTGCGTATGCGTGGAATTTTAGAAACTTGTAGATTCCAAATATCTTATTTTCAAATCGCACATTGCAAAATAAAATTTGTTTAATTTTCCAATTTTGGCCTATTGAAGAACGAAGGATACCTGCTGGGGAGGTTCCCTGAATAGGTGGAGGAGTCGTGACACTGGTTTCGTCTTACTTTTATGGTCTTAGCATGGTTAGTCCCAAGTCAGCTTAAACTTGTCTCAAGACGAACCTTTTTCGACACAGAAATGATATTAAAATTAATGAATTAAAAAATTTGAGTATAAACCGGAAAAATTCTCTTCAAAAAAATTAAAATTGTAATTTTCTATAAGGATCTCCTAAGCCGTTAGAAATAAGTGGAAACAAGAGGCAGGAAAATTATAATGTAATTACACTAATGAATACGGCGTACAAAATATACGCGATGGTGTTGACAGATAGGCTGCGGAAGCATGTTGAGGGGAAAGGCATACTGCCGGAGACGCTGGCGGGTTTTAGGGAGGGAAGGAGTACTATTGACAATATTTACGTTTTGCAGCACGTGGTGGATAGAGAACTAGCCAAAAAGGGTACTAAAGTGTACGTGTTTTTTTAGATCTAAAAGGCGAGATCGAGGAAGGCGAGGTCGGCTTAGAGATAAGGTGTGGATGGATATTAGTTTTAAAAAAAGTTAGTTTTAAGGAAATACTGTAAAAATGGATGTGTAAGCAAGTAAATTTTTTAAGGCCAGCAGGCTGAAAAATAAACGTTTATCTATCTATCTGAAAATGAAGGTCAACTTTGTTCGCCGGAAATTTGGGATAAAAAGTCAAAAAGTGAGCACATTTTGAATATTTTTGATACCACATTTTTAAGATTAGAAATTTTTTGTACGGATATTCATAGCAAAGATTCTCAACTACATGAATGTGTAACGTTTAAACCATAAAAATGAAATTAGAAATGAGCTTTAGTTAAAAAAATCTGTGCAGACGTGTGAGGAATACACAAAGACCGAGGGCGGACCGCAAGGTTTAATTCATTATCGATCGCTAAGCAAGAGATTAATATATTATCGAGCGCAAAGCGCGCGAATTAACAGTCGCGCGTCTTAGGAGCGCTCAAAATTACCAGCAGCGCACGACGAGACTGTGCCCGCGAAACGGGCGGAGTTTTTTTACCCAATTGGTAATAAAAATAAAATCATTTACATGCTTAAGAATAGCCACACAATGCATTTATTAATTAAGATTGGTTAAACAATGACCACAGGCTATCATTTCACAGTTTATTGAAGAAATCACGTTCGTACCTCCAGAAATAGCTAAATAGTACATTTGTTAACGAAGGTAGTTTAAATAATTATTATTTTGATTTAGTGACCGAATATTATAATTATGCTTTATTTCCAAGTAGTATGTGATCGATTCCATAGCAAGAACTTTATTTATTCCACCAAAATTACCTGATATGGACAGTGGCGTAGGCAGGATATTTCCCGGGAGGGACTACGATTTTTTCGGAGGGTGCATCGGGTTTATGTGTAGGCAAAGAGTGGGAAAAAAAAGGAATTGAATAATAATAATACTTAGTTTCGGTAGGGGTTTGAGCCCCCAA
>JAWWLR010000092.1:65277397-65288069 GCA_035041075.1 Acraspis erinacei | reverse complement strand
AGATTTTAGTTGACAAAAGTCAGACTTATGTGGCGCCAGAGTTGACGGTTAATTTTATTAGCTGTGTGACGACATGTGTCAAAATCCGCTAAGAAATCAGATTCATTCTGGCATAATCATACTTTTTTAACTCATTAGTGGTACGAAATTTAAATCATAAGCATACTCTGACTTAATTGTAATAATCATTCCGCCTAATATTAAAAAACGACCAGTCAGGACAATAGTAGAACGGGACGCTTTTCTTCGATGCGTGCCTATTAGTAGAATTACAGGAAGCAAACACCCATTAAGAAAACAAGCACTTGGGTTATTCATATATAACCATTGTGTTTTGCAACATTCCAAGCATGAGAGTGCACATGAAGACATGACGCAAATTAGAAAATTTTGAGAAAAGGCAAACATTCCGGTATTTTAAGGGCCTACTGGACGATCTATTTGATATTGCTAGTTAAAATCTTCTGGAAATGAAGGACATAAAGAAAGAAAAAGCTTTGCCCTACAAATACAGGTTTCCGTACTAATCCGGATAGATCTGGTATGTCTGTCATAGCAGCTACAATTTTTTGCATGCTGCTGCAAAATGTCTTTCTTTGAATTGTGATTCTAAGGAAGAAGCTATTAACTCTGATTGCATTAAACGTCGCCGAGAAGTTGAACGTAAAATCTTAGCATTTGCTGTGAAAGCTGACGTCCAGAAAAAGCTTAAAGCACTGCTCTTAGTATATTGTGATGAAAAATCGATGCCAAATAAAATGGTAGAAAGCCACAAAAATAAAAATCTGGATATGCTGCCTCTTGCAGTATCAGGAATTGGGGCACAAAACATATTTTCAGTTCCCAAACTAAGTGCATGGACTGCTTTGACTCACACTACTGCCATAGAAAATACCCTCAAAGCATGGGAGCTAATAGAGAAAGTATTAGCAACATGTTTCGACACAACTGCTAGAAACACAGGCATGTTTTCGACAAAAGACTTAGATAAAGTTTTTTACATTCCCATTCATGAGAGTGTAATGCAATCCTCAAAATCTTCGATCTCTTGTTTTAACGGATATTTACGTTTCGGCTAACTTTTGACGGATTTGTTCAATCGAGTCAGCTTTTGATACTGTTCTTAAGGTTCCCAAAGTTAAGTTTAAGTTCGTTAAACAGATATTTCCAACCAAAATGAAAAAATTTAGAGCATTTTCCAAACTTAAAAAAAAAACTTTTTAAAAATTTTAGAAACTTTTGTCAAAGTTTCATATAGATGGATAGAATACTTGAAAATCATACAAGTCAAAATTTCAATTTCGATAAAAATTAGAAAAGTTATATGCTTTTCAACATTTTGAAAATTTTCGAAGAAAGGAAAAATCAATTTTTGTAATAAGTTAAGAAATATCAATCGAAATTTCTACTATATATAAATATATCTTGAGATCGGAAAAGTCACCACGAACAATCATCTTTGGTAAACCAACGAATATCTCATTGGCCTGGCATTTTATAATGAAGAAATGTCATTTGATTGTAAACAAAAAGTAGTACACAACTGTCACAATAAAAAAGGTGAAGAAAATACTAAATTACGTCCTTAATTAAAAGGAATAAGAGCACTTCGTGCATTTAGTCAGCGGGACTTATTCTTCGTAACGAAGAAGACCGGAAATTTCTTCAGCTGAATAGGCGTTGACTAGTTCCCTGAATAAAGATTATATTGAAGTCAGTGGAATCTTCAAAAGTTAGGAAATTTATTTAAATTTTTAAATTCAATTACGGTTAATTTATGTTAAGTTACAAAAATTACCTGGAATATTGCCATAAATTACAAAAAAAAATACAAAGAAATTACCGAAAATTTTCATAAATTTTTGGAAATTTATAGATATTTACATTGAATTTTAAACAATTTAAAATAAGTCACCATAAATTATCGACGAAATTATATATTCAATGCGAGCTGTAGGTCAGTAATATATGTTTTGAACAACTGAATAATCTGCTCAATTTTTACGGTTTCAATTTTCGAATTCTGAATTTTTATCGTGAACGCTAAATTTTCAATTTTTCCCTATTATACTTTTAAACTTTGCGATTAAAGTTGAAATGTCTGAATTTGGAAAAATATAATTAAAAGTTTAAAAAGTTTTCATTGCAAAAAATCTTAACGAGTTAAATTGCTTAAAAAATTATTTTAAGTACTTCAATTTTTACGATTAAAACCGAAATGGACGAATTTCGAAAAGTATTTAAAAAATGTTCATTTCTGAAGGAATAAATGTACTTACAGTGCTAGAAATTTGTCGGGGCTCAAGTTTTAAAACGTTTTGATATCACAATATTTCGCCCAGAATTTTTCATATTTTTTTCATTTTTAATTATTTCCCATTTAAAAGTACTTTTTATTTCGAAAGTTTTTTTAGCTCCGTCATTGTATATTGTCACAGATTTTTTTTAACTAACGGTCAAATCATCGACAACAGTAATTTGATCATAATGAATTCTCTTTGCTTATAGCTCCTTCGAATTTAAAGAACACATTCTCATCACGTATCTCGTGCTTCGAACTCGAATTTGTACTCAAATTTTATATTGTTTCCATAAAATGTATTGTGTATTGTTCCATATATTGATTCGTTTGAAAAAGTTGCATTCCTTAAAAAAAATTGTATTGCAACTTCTTCCGGTTTTCAAAAACTGAATTTGCATACTTAAAATTTTATTTTTACGATTTGAATGTTACACGTACGGTCTACACATCAGCATTACCTTTTTCTAACTTCTAACTTATATCCCTAGCCTCAGTTACCCACGAAAATTCGATTGAGGAGGGGATGAGGCGGGGGGGGGGGATAAGTTTAAAAGTCATAGCTGGTTAGTTTTTTAAGCTGACAAGGTCACTAACCTTCAGCAGCGTTGTGTTAGATGGGACTTCATGCGATCTCATATGTTAATACCGTGACATAGTTGAATGAAAAATATAATTATTTAAATTTTATTCATTAAAAAAAATTGTTTAATTTTTATTAAATATTTTAAAAAGAAAATTGTTTGAAAGCACAGGCACAAAATGAAAAAGAAATTAAATAAACAAAGTTTTGCTGAGAATGCACCCATTCACCGGGCCCGATTTTTCACTGTTAACCTTATTTTCTAAGAATAACACAAATACTTCACATGCTATCAAAATGTCACCCATAAAAAATTTGTAGGTATTTTTTGAGTGCACAAATTATGTATAATCATAATTTGTCGTATCTTGCATAGTTTGACCGTAAAATGGAATTTTTGATTTTTTCGTGTTCTTTGTGCAATACAAATTTTGAGCTTCGATTTTCTAAAAAAATTCCAAAAGCTGTTATGATAATCTTATAGCGTGTATCAACAGAAACATTTTTCTTGGCTTGACTTTTTTTGTATCGTGCTATATCTCTGAAAATTTTCATTTTATCAAAGAAAGTCATATGTGAGTCCAACATGTTTATATATAGTGCTTATTCCTAACATTTTTATAAGAAACTTTTGCAGTAGCATTAGTAAAGAAGCTTCACAAAAATTGGAATAACTGGGGTTAATTGAGCGTGAAGGAGTAGGAACCAATGGAACGTGCAGAAACTAAAAGAGATAAGATTGTCTTGTACAGACGAAAGAGATGCAGAATGTATTTCTTTATAATAAAGTATATCTTAAAATTTTTATTTTTTATTTAATTGTATATAAATGGGGTAATGCGGCACAATTAATTAAATTAAACATAGCATTGAAGCAAAAACGAGCAGAATACGCGCAGAGGCACGAGAAAGTCATTTTTCAACATTACAAGGCACGGACTCATATTGCGAAACCAGTCCAAAACTATTTGGAAAACCTTAAATGGGACATCCCACCCCACCCGCCGTATTCACCGGACTTGGCCCCATCGGACTACCACTTATTCCGATCGATGCAGCACGGACTTTCCGACAAAAATTTCCAGTTTTTATAGAAGTGAGAATTTGGCTCGCTGAATGGGTGTCCTCAAAAAATTAACAGTTCTTTTGGCAAGGAATCCATGCATTGCCAGAAAGATGGAGAAGAGTTGTAGAAAACAATGGCCAATACTTTGATTATTAAGGTAATTCCTATTGCTATGTAAACAAACAGCCAAATTATGTGAAAAAATCTACATCATTAACCGAAACACCTATTAATTGTGAATGTAAAAGATTGTTTTTGAACTTCAGTTTTCAAAGATACACTCACGAACGTGGGAAATATTCATGACCGAGCTTAAAGCGCCAGACCTCTCTAAAGCGCGCGTTTAAAAAAATGGTTAACACTGTGATAAAATTGGGGTTTACAGACGTAATACTCTATAACTCTTTCTGATCAGTCCAGCGGAGGTTACTGGACATTCCGCAATTTCTTTTTCGGTCATTCCTTCAACCTCGCCGCTATTTAGGTTTATTTTCACTCGCTCTGAGATCCCAAAAATAGAGGTATATATTGGACGAAGACGTGTGTTGTAGGTTGGTGTTTTTTCTAAGATTGCACAGATGTCGCCATTAGAGCTAGATAATACAATTTGTTCTCCAGCTGGCATGGAATTTAGTACACCATTTCTTGATTTCAATCCAATTGGCTTATTTTGAGGAAAAGCGTATCTGCGGAGTTTGAATATCCGATTCGGATATTGGTAAGGAATAAGTCGAAGATATGGATAATCTTCAAATTTATATCCAAGTAAGCGTAAAAAAGTAAGCCTGAGAGTAGGTGAAATCGACCCGTCACGAACTGGTGATGCGGCAGGTGATGGAGACCTGTCAGAATAATGAGATGCGGCAAGAGAATGAGTCGCGTTTGGACAATGTCTGTCAGGAGAAGAAGAAGAAGGTCCACAGCGATGAATGCCAGGATTAGGCTCAGCTTCAGGCAAACCGTCCGACTGTGAACTTAATCCTAAAACAAGAAATACACGATTAATTTTTTGTTTTAAATGTGTTCACAGTCGTATGTTGGTACACAACGAGTTGTGAATGAGGTTGTGATTGTGGGTCCCAATTCCATAGATACCTATAATTTCATCTGGTTCCATGGTTTGGGATAACGCGTTTTAAACAAATAACTATACTTAAAGATTATTTACTTATTGTAGAATATAGAAACAGTAGAATTTAATCCATTTGAAACCAAGCGGGTTCTGAACTTGAAGTTGCAGAATCTCTCGGGGGCGGAATATGTTGTTTTTTAGAGGAAATTGGGTCTTACTTATGTTTACCATTTTTGACAAAAAAAGTTTACAAAGATTTGTGTGTATTTGAATTTTTGGCTGTGCCTTTCAAAAAACTCCAAAATTGTTCATTACAAATGAACAAATTGAGATACTTCAAATTTCTTTCCAGAAAACCCACACTTATATTTTTTGCCAATTATTTGTTGAATTTTTGCTGTCATGAGGAAAATACATTGTGAGATTTATGTCGGCTAAATAAATTTTGTGGCCCGGATAATTTTTCTTCGTAAAATCATATTTTCGAATTTTTCTTTCAAGCAGAAACAGATACGACAAAATGTTAACAAAATATTTCTCACAGTTAAGAGAGTTCTACGAAAACTCCTTTTACTCATTTATGATATCTAGACCCATTTCCTTTCCATAAATCTTGTGTAGAAAGTGACATTAGTTTAACAGCAGGAACTTAATTTTGCACTTCAGACACGAAAGTCTTATCATCGGTGATGGCTCCCAAGTGTGAATGTTTTAGATTGTGATCAGTAGGAGAATATTTAAAAATTACCCATCCATCGTAAGATCCTTTTCCATATCCTGCTGCAGAGAAACCGCCTTTCTTGTGAACTAGTGATTCTGATAACTCGCGAAATTGAAATAGGTTTTTGAAGTGAGGATAAATGTGAAATTGGTATATTTAAATATATTGATTTAAGATCTTTGTAGTCGACCATTTTTTGTCTTGGCATTATTTTGTAACTTAATTTGGCTTAGTGAAACAATTGAAACTTCGATTTCACGAAGCATAATTTTCTGATGATAAATGCTGTTCAGCCCACATGAAACACACAGGAAGTGTTACTTATACGAACATAAATTTTTTTTATATATTTAATTTTTCTATTTTTCCCGCAAATGGCGCAGGATATCATGAATGAGCAAGAAGACTTTTTATCGAACTTTCTTAATTGTGAAAAAAATGTTGATACCATTTTTTCGTATTTATTTTTGCTTACAAGAAAAATGCGAGAAATCGGTTTAATGAAAAAAAACTCTGCTGGCCATAAAATTTATTGAGCCCGCATAAAACTCATAAGGTATTTTCCTCGTGATAGTGACAATTGAACAAAAAATTGGCACAAATATAAGTGTGGGTTTTTTGAGAAAATCCGATCATAAAGACCGAGCGCAAACTGTGACTGTGTTGTACGTACGTAATACTGCATAATTCTTTGCGATTAGTTTCTGGGTGGATACTGGACAGTCCGCTATTTCTTCTGCGGTCAATTCTTCAACCGCGCCGCTATTTATGTTTATTTTAGCCCTTTTTGGCTCTACAGAAGCAGGCGTACATATAGCACGAAGAATAGTGTGTTTGCATGATGTTTTTTCTAATATTGCGCAGACGTCGCCATTGGATTTTGATAACACAATTTGCTCTCCGGTTGGCATGGGATTCAGGAAACGATTTCTTGTTCTCAATCCAATTGGTTTATCTGGAGGAAAAACGTATCTTCGGAATTCGAATATCCGATGCGGATTATTATGGGGCTTAAGTCGAATAAATTCAAGATCGTCAAATTTATATCCAAGTATGCCGCAAAAAGTTTGCCTGAGAGTAGGAGACTTCGACCTTGCACGAACAGTTGAGCCTTCATCACGCAAACGCTTGGACTGGGAACTTAATTCTGAAACAAGAAATACAGGATCACATTTTTCTTTTAAGTATCTACAGCCTTTTTATCGACTAAAAACTTGTAACATAGAAATTTGTATGTGGATATTTGATAAGATTTTATACCTTGATTCGGGAAAAGTCTCCAGCTTCAACAATACATTTCGCAGAATAATTTATAGAATTTATAGTCGAGTATTCTCTTCTGAACTCTTGTGTATTTACATCTCATGTTATTACCATTATCGTGCCTTTGACTACAAAAATCATGAACGCTGCAGAAATATTCCTCTAATTTATTTAATACATCATGCACTCTATATATTTCGACAGATCGAACTGATTTGGGGGTTAAATTTCATCAATCGTGTGTCACTTGATAGTGATTCTTTCACAGCCGCGTCCGCTGTTAGCCATCGAACTCGGCGGTTTCAAATATGACATTGCTGCATCATGACACAATATGCTATTCCTGAATTCTAAGTCTTAATTCCAAGTTATTATTTTTTTTTAACTTGTTCTCGAATGAGCCCGATTTTTCATCATATCGACGGACTAAGGCCAGTTACTAATGAGATCAAAATTTTATCAGTTAATTTAATAAGATGTCTGAAATCTATTGCGATGAAGTTGTAGGTATAAAATTAGGAGCATAGTGTAGTTTGAATTTCGACTCTTGACGCTCTCATACTTAAACAGCGGCCGCCAGCATTGGGGGTGGTGGGCAATACTCACCTCTCGATGCGGTCTTAAAGATACCATTTGCTACTCTACAGGTTCTTAGTTGCTAGGTTTCTGATGGTAGAGAAAGTTTCTTTCCTACATAATCAGGATGTTTAATGCTTTTAGGAATAATCAAATTCTGGTCAATAATGCTTCTGTAATACTATACTCGGTCGTTTTTATAATCTTCATTTGAGAAATGTTTTGAGAATAATGAAATTCAAAATGGCGGATCTAAAGTTATAAAAGATAGTATGAAATAGAGTTTTTCCTTGATATCTGAACATTAATACATCAATATAATAGACGTTTATAAATCTTTGAAATAGAAATCAAAAAGAAACAAATCGTTCAGGATTTAATATGAAGACCGACGGCATGACATTCCATATTTAATTCTGTAAAATCAATACACTGTTACATTTCTTAACTCTTTCTTTTCTCTAAATATTCTGTCAGGACCTTTTTCAAGACCACTACGGAATTTTGGCGGGTGCGGGTGTTAATCTTAGAAAATAGAACCGCTTCCAACGGAACCGCAGTAAAATTTCTTAGCATTTTCTTGACATGCAGGGATGCTTTTAAGTTTATTAACCAGTGAAAGATTGAACCCTCCAGGAACGCCGACGACAAACATGAAAAGTTTGACAAAATATTCAAGATATAACCGTCGCAACTCCCTTATGCAATCCTTATACCTCTTTTTCTCTTCGTTCTCCTTGGATATGATGTTTTTTTAAGATGGTGCCGAAAATTACATAATGAAAATGTTTCGTTTATCGAATTCAAGGAGAACTATGCCAGACCGCCATAAGAGTTACAGAGACGGCCGTATCGTGCCTTTGGATGTATTGCCGAGGAGCTGTTCACGGAAGTTCTTCTCCTTGTTCTTTCTTAATCCGTGTCTTCGGAATTCAGTACTCGAGAAGGAAAAGATTTTATGCATTTTGGTAACCCCTGATAATGAATTCAAGGCCGAGGTTTTAATTATCCTCCTCTGCTGCTTTGTACATAAACCCCCCATTTTCCCGCTTCTTCAAGCTTTCTGGCTATTTCAAGAAGAGGGTATCGTCCATTTGGAACTATATTTGCAGTACCGAGAATAATCCTGTTGCGTAGGCATTCCACGACCTCCTTGACGGCTTGAGATGTAGATTCGCGGAACAAAAAATTAATTTGCATACTTTTTTTTCATGTCTCTAACATAGGTCTCCCCGGCATCAAGGTGTCGTATAGAACTTTTTCGACGAGCTCAGCCATGTGTGGCAAGATTGAGGTGTAATATCATTATGTTGCCCTAAAATAATTTTCTTGAAAGGTGACGTTGATAGTTGTTAGTACCCATATCCTTTCAGAAAATGCTGACTGATGGTTTGCAACTTTGACTTGTTAAGTGTATGATAACTGTGGGACCTTTGCGGACTGTTTTGCCCAGACTATTCTTGTGATTATTTGCTGGATTCTTCTTTTGGTCTTATGATCAGCCATTAGTTTTAGATTAGGGGTTTACAACCGCCTAATCTTATAAAGTCTTTCCCTTACTCATGTTTGTCCGGTGGAGATGGAGACTACCGTCGTGGGGACAGACGGCGGCTGAGCTTGTTAGCCCTGGCTAACGTTCTGTTAAGGTTCTAGCGGAGTCGATTCAGTTACCGCGTTGAGCGCAGACTGACCGTAGTCCACGCGTTTGGGTCTTTTTTACTTTGATATATTAGTGACTAACTTTGGAGGATCGGCATTTTGGAGTGATGTTTAGATCATGGAAATAACTCATATTTATTTCGCAGTTGTAACGTTTGGGTTTTTTTGTTTGTTGCAAAAACTTATCATAAAACTGAATTTTTTAAAATCTTTTTTTATTCTCTTTAAATCTTCGCAATATTTATGAAATTTAATGGTTTAGTTTTTTTTCATCATTTAGTGTTACCAAATTAAAATATATCTCCCTAGATTTCACGGACTCTGGTCGGTGGGACCTAAACTAAGGAACGGTCCTTCCAGGGGTTACTGGCAAGACCCCCTGGAATATGGAGGGCGCGAGTTCTCAAGCTCCCGAAGCCAAGATGTGATCGCCATGTCAAAGGCTGCATGGCACCAGAGTCAACAAATCCTTGAGTATCCCAGCCTGCCCCCCTCAGTAGAGGCGGACAGGGTGCATGCGGGGCTCTGCAGGGGGTATTTTCTTTTTCCCTAGCTTTTCGTGGGACTTTTTGTGTCTTCAAACAATAAAAATATTTTTAAAAACAATGAGGTCTTCGCCCACGATTGAAGATCAGCTAACGGTGCTCTCCGTAAGGAGGAATCGCCGTTCTGGCGCTCAGAGCAGGAGAGCGCACAATGCGCGTCTCTCAAGCAGCAGCCAAGACAACGAGGCTACTGTATCTACACCTTACTTTCGCATAGATAGCTAACAACACCCTGGTAAGAGTTTTCGTTGACTCGGGTTATACTGAAACCTGTCTAGCCCTTGATGATCTGGACAAGTTGAGGAAGAAAATCTATAAGGAGATTGACGCGATACCACGCGAGGGTCGTGCCGCCAGATTTAACGACATCTTTATGAGGTCGTCGAGGCCGCTGATGTCTGGTCGAGAGACTGTTTAGCGGAGAGGACTCCTACGTTTAAGCTCAAGGAGGGATTAAACCTGGAGTTCAGGGGGGCGGAGTGCCTGCAAAGATACCGCAGGGCGACCGTCTTGATTCCCTGAAAACCTGAGAATCCGACGATCGTTCTGAGGCGCCTGAGCCTCCAAAACCCGCATCTGAGGACGGATTCTTAGACGGTATACTTCGACGGTCAGGGGCCCAGACAGAAGGGGATTGGCTGGATTCTGGTAGTCGGACTTCCTGAACCGGCGATCAGAGCTCTTGTCGCTCTAGACTACCGACCATATTTGGGGCTGGTAGGGTTACCTTCAGGGTAACCCAAACGGTATCCTGAGGGAACCCAGAAGCATCCGGCAATGCCTCGGCTTGGCCTTCCAATGGCTGAGGCGGGTATATCCATGATGCAGATTAATTTGCACCACAGCAAAGGCGCCTCGGCGGTTCTGGCCAAACGTATGTCAGGGATC
>JAWWLR010000092.1:65173019-65187457 GCA_035041075.1 Acraspis erinacei | reverse complement strand
TAATCAATTTTCAGGAAATTTGATGCTAACTTTTTGCTCAGTCAAATGTTTCATTCATAAATAAAATGCAATCATTTGAGGGGAGTCAGAAACGCGTGTCTGGATAAGGATAGATTATACCGCTGTAAAATTCTGTCTGTGAATTCGAAGAAACGAATTTGCATTTCATAAAACTTAAAAATTGGAACAATAATCTGAAGTGTGTCTGACTATACCTGGTGTCAACACTACACATTATCAGATTTAATTGGAATGATTGTATAGAATATTCAAAAAGAAAAACGTTGTAAAGTATTGATGGGAAAATAAAAGTTAAATTGTAGTCAAAAACATCTCGTACATAGATCAATTGTAATAATTTCAAGACAGTAAACTATGTTGGACTAAAGCTAGCTTCTACTACTGTGTACATTCTAATCATTATCTCAAGGTTGTCTGACTACACTTAGCGCTCAAACAACAAATTATGATATTAAATTAAATTGAATATATATAGCATAGCTATGAAGAAGAGACGTTTTAAAATATTTGAAGGCAACTAGAAAGCGAGTTGTAGTTAAACATCTCGTACCGAAATAAATTCTATTCATTTTAAGGCAGTCAGTAACATGTGGCTGACTAAAACCAGCTCCTACTACTTTGGACATTGGAAGCATAATCCTGAGTGTGGCTGTACGTTATTTTGCTTACTTAGGTGCCGCGGCACTTTTCTTCTTGGAAAAGGATTTGGTATTTGACCAGAAAGTAATGTGACAATCCCTTTTTTTATTTCTTGCATATAAACCTACAATTCGTCTTAACCGAATGACTGTATCGACAATTTTGAATTTTTAAGTTTGTAGACATGTTTGTATTTTTTCGTTAGGAGTGAAAATGCATTGTAAAATTTATTTTTAGGGGATTTACTATTCCTTAAATATATTATGTAATAATAATATTACATACAAAATTTAATTAAATTTCAAATATTTTTTAATTAAAATGAAATTGAAAATTTGCATTCTTATTTTAAAAGATTAAATTGATGCAACCAAATAAAGAGGCAAATCAAGAAGAAAAAATATTTTAAAATATGGATGGTAAGATAGGATGAAACCAATATTCGGATTTTAGACTGTATATATATAATGTACGTAATAGAAAATTTTACAAGTGATAATTTCTATAGATTATAACAATTTAAAATATCTATTGCTGAATGTATAACTAAAAGAGATCTCTTCTTTTCTGTTGCAGGTGAGTTTAACTACTCGCATTATTCCTCAAACTTTAGTGAGTATAATCAGGACTGACTATACTATAAAACTCTATAAAGAATACGATTTTCGTTTGTTTTCTTTTAAACTTTTTTCAAATTAAAAAAATTTTGAACATCGAAATTTAAGTCCATGCTGCTTTTTTACCAAATAAAAAGATTTTTCTAAATAATAAATATTTAATTCGTACTGTGTTATCACAAAAAATAGCGGAAGAATTTTTCTTCTTTGCCCAATCCTCTCTTGCATGTGTATCACAAATTCACAACACAAATGTGCACCTGATGAGTAGAAGAGTCTAACTCAATTATTATATCATAAGGTGCTTCACCAAAAGGAAAATAACCATCATTCATGTTAATGCTGACGTTGACAAGAGCTTTTAGAAAACGAAAGCCCTGCTTTTCTAAACTATATCATCTAAGATTTTCCTTCTAAGGTAAATCTGAAATAGATAATGCGCCGTGGTGCTCGAAGAGGAAGTTATCATAGATCCGAAGTTGCACAGCCGGTGAAAGAGGGAGGATCGCGAAGAGGAGATCTCCGTAGTAATTTTACACAAGGTCATAGAAGCAAGTCGTATTTCGTCTCGAATTCAGACTATTCCGAGTATCACTCCCCTGTGCTCCATTCTCGACCGGTTAAGTAATGCGCAATGCTTACTGTGGCTTCGGGTCGTTCCTGGAAATTACACCACCCGGTTGGGCTTTCCTTAATATAAGCTTGCTGCTCAACGCATATAAGTTCTAAACTGTCGTTTATAACGGGATAATCACGCGAGGTGTAACTGATATCAACGATCATATTACATGATTGATGATCCACTCTCAGCAGTTTCACGATAACCTCGATAACTTCATTTATCGATCAATCTCTATTTTAGCGAAGTTATATTGTTATAATAAAAACTATTCTTTAAAAATATATCGTTCTATCGAATAAAAAATTGTCCATCGGAGCTGGAAATTGGCAAAACCTCAAACATTTTCTTATTAAAAATCGGAAATTTTTTTCTTCTATAAAAATATACTTTTCTCTGATTTGTGATCTTTTTATTTTTTAGTCGAGAATTAGAGAAAGGCTAATTTGATTGTTTCATGAATGATAGCATCAAAGTCAAGGGAAGGGATGGGCTGGTTAAGGGTGCTTATAATCGGTCGGGAAAAATTGGGGAATTTCAAAGCATATAAAAAAGTCTATTTTATGTTGTCAATCTGCTATTTCCCCTAGGAGATGAGAATCAAGCAACATATTGTTTTCATTTAGAACTAAACCTGTTGGGTATAAAACCAACTATAAAGAAGTAGGTCGAGAACTACGTGTCGACTCTCACGTTGCAAGCAGAATAACAACGAGATCTCACTTATGGGAATCAAATTCAGAGTGTATTTATGTTTTCTAGAGTCCTGGGGCTACATAATATGTTAGTTCTTATTCTCTAAGATTAGAATGATCTTTATTGTGAATGCCCTCGTTTTTCGTGAATTCTGTGAGATAAAGTTATATGATGAATATGCCACCTTGTAAATTTCGAGATTTAATATTTAAGGGAAACCACCCTTCAGTAGATATTCATTAATTATAAGCACAGAAATAAGTCAAATAATCAATTCTAAATTTAATTTATGATCACGCAGCGTGTCTTATTGATTAATTAAATTAAATTAATTATTTTAAATAGTTTAGGATTTTAAAGTATTATTTATATAATTTAGGATAATTATCTAATACATTATTTGTAATTCAATCTTGCAAACCAGTTTTAGAATTAATCATTCATATCTATGCCATTTTTAATTTTTCCAGTTTAAACATACTCATTTCAAACTCAAAGGATTCAATAATGAGTAATCTTATAACTTTCTTTCTCGCTTTCATGTGTTCGAAATTATATAAAACTAAAATTATATTAAAATTATGATATTTTTCAGAATTGGTCAATATAGAGGTGAAGAAAAGTAAAATAGTCACTCACAGCTTTATGCTGTACTCTTGGTAGTTCTCAACATTTTCTGGAATTTAATATTATTAAATTCATTTTGTATCAGAATTCTGTTAATCAGTAATCTTTTCAGAATTTTTCATTTTTACACACTTAAATTAATCAAAAATAATCTACTTATACAAGGAGAATATTTTAGCACGTATCCTTAACTCCCCAGACATTAGTAAGTGTCTCTAATCGCTGTTCTTATGAATTTAACTTTTTACAGGGTTTATTAATATATGCAATTAAATGGCAAAACTTTTTAATTATAGATTATTTTGTTCCTCCCTAAAAAAAATCTTGTATTACGATATACAAAAATCTAAGCGATGAACTTATGAAATCACAGCAAAAATGTTTAAAAATGACTTGTATTTTATGTCAGAAAATTGAAATACATAATTTCTAATTTACCTCTAAACACTCGGTTCTCGGATTTCATTTCACAAATTACTGATATTTGATGTTGAGTAACAGCAAACGAATATTAAAACAACATTTAACAATATTTCAAAACAAAGCGGCCCTAGCTCAGGCAAAATCTAGAAATCAAGAAAAAGTCAGGGATTACTATTAGTCAAAAAAGTCAGGGAATTTGATAAAAATATTTATTTTGTTTATAAATTATTCAACTTTCAAAATGTTACAAAACTAAGATTCTTTTCTTTGAATATTAGTGGACCGGAAAAACAAAACAATGATCCGAGAAAAATGAGAGAATTTTGATAATCAAGTTTTGCAGACACCCTGCTGTAATATTCTTGCCAGTGAATTATTTGCCTTGCGCTTCTCTTTCTTTTTTTGCAGTTTCTTTCTGCTCTCGATTATATTTTGAGTTAAAAATTCGACAATTCGGTTGGAAATTTTGTTTCGTAGATTCAACCTTTTTGTTGAAAATTCATCCGTTTTGCTTTAAGGTTCAATTGTTTCATTGTAAATGCAACTTTTTCTTTATAAAATTAATTTGTTGGGTTGAGAATTCAACTGTTCAGTTAAAAATGGCACTGTTTTGTTGAAAATTTATCCCCTATGGTTGAAAAGTTATATTTTTGGTTGAAATAAATTAGTAAATGTTGAATGATTAAATTTTAGTGTGAAATTGTTTGCTTCCATTTGTAGAAGATTCTATAGTTGAAATTTTACTAGATCTAAATGCTGATCTTTAAATGTCAATGGCTAGGGAAAATGCAGGGAAAATTAAAGGAATTTTAAAAATGAAGTTTTGCGCCAAGTCATGGTAAGTCCTCTGGCGAATCAAGCGAAATCTTCAGCAGCTTTACCACAACAATCGACCGAAATGGTATAATTTCTGTGCAGAGCATCTTCCTGGAAGCATTGGCATTTAGGTATCGAATCCTTTGTTACCAGTAATAGGAGCCGCTGGTCTCAAGTCCTTTGCTCTTCACTTTGGATACCCTATTGCGATGATCCTCTTACCAGTAGTTACCGCGAGATCCGCGCCTCGAAGTCGTTCTCAATCAGAACCACGTAGTCTATAATTCAATATATCGAACCCTCATCCTCATCCTCAGTACGCTTCCCATTCGCGGCAATCCGAGCTGGGTAGATCTTAGGTGAGACATAGCAGTCGGGAAGAGTCTACGAGGAGAGAGAGTTTTGTCCCTGTATGACTCCTTCGAGTCCTCGTACGTAGTTCGAACGAAAGCAGAGCTAGAGCCTATAGAGAGACTCCTGGGACTCTAAGGAGCAGAGTTCTCTCCACCGGCGGGCGCTGCGCCTCTTAGCTTGTAATCGAATAACGTGTCTCCAGCTGTAGCGAGAATCGAAATACTCAAGTACTCAAATACGGCAGAGTATCTCTATTTCTCTCCTTTTACAACCCCACGCGCTCGACAAAACCCCAAGTTCTAACCTCTTGAATCTCGTCCCTCTTTGACTTGTTGTCTTTCTGCCAATCTACGCTTCTCTTCCATCATTTTCCTTTATCTTCTCATCTGCCATTCCACACTCTTCGTGCAAAGCTTTACGATCTTCCATTGTTATATTATATTGCAGGTCTCTTTCATCAAATACTCAGACTTCACAAATCTTGGTGCAAATCTACCGAAAATTGAGAGGGGGGAAAAGATTGGTGGTGTTTCAGATTTCCATCATTATTTTCTTGAATCTGATTCCTCGATGGTTTTAGAAGAAATGCTGAATTTGGAAAAAAGTTTTTTTGCAACACCCACCTCGAAAGTGAGAACTTCCGTGCCTTTAAATGATATGAAAAGTACTTTGATTCAACAAAATGTGCGGAAGTAATAATTCCGCATGCGCACTTTGAAACATACCTACTTTTCGAATCGACGCAATGGACGCGCATACGCACTTCGCAAAATAAAAATATTCTTTAAAAAATGCGTGTGTCTCGGGACGCATGGTAGGCGTGGAACTTCGAAAGAATATCTAAGTGGAATGAATTCGAGAAATTCGCCAAATTAAAGAAATGTATGGAATTCAATGAATACATTAATGAATTCTCTGAATTTAAAGAAATAATGGGATTCCGTGAATTACTTCAAAGAAGGTTAAAATGAAAAAGTAATAAGTAATTTTCTCGGGTTGTTTTTGCAAAAAATATCGTGTGATACACGTACGCACAGGCGATTACTACTCGTGTGATGGCAGCATTTGTCACCAGCTTTCCACACTCTTCGGCTATAGCATATTTTGCGCACTTGTATTACAAATAGCTATTTTTTAATGCTCAAACTTTGGTTGACTAGGAAAAAAATACCTTCATCCAGTCTGAGCCAGAAGAACTTTTAATAAAAATTCGAGATTCTGATGAGGAATTTTCATGATCTTAATGCCCTTATACATGCAGGCTGCGGGTCAGGGTAAACCTGGAAATCAAGGAAAAGTCAGGAAATTTTGTCGGTCAGGGAAAGTCAGGAATTCTGTAAAAAATGTCGAAATTCTAGGAATTTTTGTAAGAATCGCTTTAAAAAACTGTCAATAATAATCAAGGTTGCCAGGCAGTCACAACGCACTGGCCGCTCGATAATTCACACGAGCCGCTCGTGTTATGGCAAGAGCAGCGCGAGCTTGATAAGTGTTGCGCTTGGCCCGACCTGTTCTTGCGTCAATAGCGTGTGATGTCAAATGTCTCTTACGTTTAGTGACAACCACGCTTGTCGCTCTACTCATTCGCCGCATTACCAACTGCTGAAAGTACTAAGGGGAAACATGTCATGATCAAATGTACTTTGTGCTTGACAACTTGGGTAATCTTTTGAGACGATCCATACATGGTGAAACAACAGTTCAAGAAATGATAAGGAAAACAATAAAATATTACCTAGGATAAAAATTAGTAAGAAATTTACTTTTCTGATTTTCTTTCTCATTGAACATTAACGTTGAGGAATAGATGTTTTATAATTTCATCGGAAATGTAGAAAAGAGAAATTTGTAAAAAAATTTAAAACTTTAGAGACTTCGAATTTGTTAGTGAACGAAACTGCAATGTTTTCTCAGATAATTTTAATTTTCAAAATACAATTTGACTTTTATTGATTATAAGATTAAACCTGACGCACAAATAAACAAACATGACGTGCATATACAGTTTCATTCATCTAGATCAGCTGATGCCACTTATAGCGCACTTCGCATAGACGGTTGAATGAGCCGAGAGTCAAGCGTGGTTATCATTAAACTTTAGAGATATTTGACATCACCCGCTATTGAAAATTAGCACTACAGATTATTTTCAATCGCAAGAACAGGCCTGGCCAAGCACAACGCTTACCAAGCTCACGCTGCTCTTCCCATTAACACGAGCGGCTCGTGTGAATTATCGAGCGGTCAGTACGTTGACAACTGTGCCTCGTGTTATTCAAAAAAAATTTATTTTAACACTAACCGTTCGTGCCAGAGTTTCGTCTGGCAGGGTCTCCTAAAAGATTCCAAAAAACTGGAAGGATATTTCAATAATTTGAACGGATTTCAAATTATTTGTAAGATTTTAGAATATTTGTAAAACCTTCAAAAAATTGGAAGAGTTTAACAAAGTTTCAAAATATTTCAAAAGATCTCAAAGTATTAGTAATATTTTAGCGAATTTTAGAAATATAGAAGGAAAGTTTAATTGATTTAAATCATTTAAAGGGATTTAAAAATATTTAAAATATTTTAAGGGGCTTTAAAAGATTCCAAGCCATTATGACGAGATTTAAAGATGTCGAGGGATTTCCAAGGTCTTTTGTTTCACTTACATGAGACTGTAGCAGCCCTAAGAATAATAAGTAGAGAATTATTATTTTGAATTATTTGAGGTTATTTAAAGCAGATTCTACATTAAAAACATTAGAAGATCATAATTTTTGTACTTTAATATTAATGGTCAAGGAAAAGAAAAAATTTGTTCGGGAAATGTCAGGGAATTTTAAAAATCATGTTTTACAGACACCCTGTTATAATAAAAGACCTAAGTGGCGTGAAAAATTTATCCTTCCCTTTACTATCTCATTATGGGATTTCCTAGCTAGATTCAAATAATGTAAGGAATGAATCTTAAACAACGTACAAAATTTGTTTAGAAGTTGATCTTTCAGTAACGCCCCCTTTAAATATGTAATGAATGTAAAATTATGTATGTACTATTATATAGTATCAAACCTAAAACTTTTAAGCTCAAAAGCCTTAAATATTAAAAACTACCAATTACTTCTTTTATGACTTGAAAAACATTTTGTGACCTTGATAAATTAACAGTACCACAAAAAATAATGAAAAGCTTTTTATGATTAGTTATTTTTCCAAGGAATGGCCAAGTTTTTCGATGCATGTAGACTGTAGAGGCTGCATATTTTATGTTTGTCAAAAATTGTAGAAAGCGAAATCAATATTTGTGGGATAAACTTCCGTAAAGCGCTTAACGCCGATTAATTCAAAACTTCGTATACCAATGTATTTTGACGCGTTTATCACGAATCTGATAGCGAAAATACCCGCAAATTTGATTTTCAAGGTCAAAACCCCAGAAAACTATAAAAATTTCATGTTTTACCGTTTATTTCAGTCAATAATAGACGATAAATATGAAAAAACTCCAAACTACAGCCTTCCCGCATGTTAAAACAAATGGGCTAATGGGAAAAGATATATTTCCATGAAACATAAGGAGACAAGTGGGGATGGTATTCGTCCTGCGTTCTTTCTGTGACCTGTCACAGGGGTGCCTTCCCGCCCATATCACCTAAGTTATTTTTGTGACCAGTCATATGGATGCCTTTCCGCCTCCATGAGAAGTTGGAATGGGTGGCGTGGGTGACCTAAGCACTTCTACACTTCGGACCGACATTTCTCTTCTTTTTTCGAAAACTGTCAGTCGTAGGGTAAAAAAATATTAAACGTAAAATATGTATTTTTAAAAGATCTACAAATTTTTTAAAAATATTTTTTGTTCATTTTTCTTATTTACTGAAATAAACGGAAAAACATGAAATTTGTAGTTTTTTGGGGTTTTGACCTCGAAAATAAAATTTCCAGGAATTTTCACAAACATATTCGTGATCAATATATGGATGTACAGAGTTTCAAATTAATCTGAGGTAAGCGCTTTTTAGAAGTCTAACCTTACATTCTTCTATAAGTATATTCAAACTAAAGAAAATATGGCTAAATAAAATAAATGGCCGTCCATTTTTTATCTTTCAGTAGAAAAATGTAGAAAAATGTCTTTTCATATTGGTGGTATAATATCAGAACGTACTTTAGCAAACGGAATTCCCACTGGTATCTTGAAAATCCCGCAGGCATTCGGCCGATATTCCCGACAAACATAAAAATGCGACTTTGCTCGTGTAGTGATAGAAGGATATCCCTATTTTTGTAATAACTAAAAGTTACTACACTTGCATACAATTTTACCCGAAGCAGGATCTTCTCTTTTACCTCTTGTTTATTAGCGTTGCTATAATGTAATCAGCTCTAAAAAGGAAAATATTTGCTCAGCACAGTGAGACGAAAACAACAACAGTGGTCTTCAAGCAATGTTATCCTGTATTATTCGCTATACCAGATGTTTTGCTTTATTACTAAATGATTTTAAATGATAGCTTTCTATTCTATTTCAATAGACTCGCATTTAAAAGGGATTTTTGATTAAGCTTTATAAGCCTTCAATCCACACGTAATTCGTGTTTTCGGGGTACTGCCTTGGTCAATGATGTCCTGTAATTTCAGGCTCAATTACCGCAAACAGCAAGTCAGACACTTAAGGATCCAGTAGTTTATTGGCCTCTTAAATTCAAGACAATCTAATTCTAATACGATTTGCATAAAAGAAAATGACCGATTGTCTTGACCCTACTTGTTAACGTAAGAATCAGGAAACTAAAGGTATATTTTAGAAATCTTACTCAGAATTATTGTATGCAACAGTTTTACACGGAATTGTTCTTAGTTTTAAGAAAATATGAGTGATAAACTAGAGATTTTATTTTCTAAGAAGTTTTTTTGGCAATGCAACTAAAAAAAAATTATTTTTATCTTAAAGGCTAACTCGTGAAATAAATAATGTGTTCGTGTGTCCGTATTTTATAAGCTTCGGGGTTCTTCGTTGTTGATACTTCTAATGTATCGATTCGATTGCGTGGGCATAGCTCGCAGATTGTGTCAACGACATCGATAATGATGATACACTGGAAGCAATACAATCTTTATTTTGCAATTGTCTGGGGATTTCTTAAGCTTCGGATTGGAGATTATTATAGAATATTGTAGTATTTTCAATATAATCAGTACCTTGTCCAATTCTAAACAACTCTCTGTAGAGAGAGAGAGAGAGAGAGAGAGAGAGAGAGAGAGAGAGAGAGAGAGGTATTTTTTATCCAAAAATGTTCAGTTCATAATATTTCAAATTATAGAGTTAAATTCTTACAACAAAAGTTGAGAGGATTGGAAATTAAAAAATTTCTATATGAAGTATTTTGTAAAAGTAACCTATATTGAATAATCGGTTGAATCTTTAAAACTGTAAACTTGAAAAGACAAGTAATTAACAATTGTAGTTTTTGAAGTGTTTCGAAATTTAAAAAATAATTTTTTCACTTTGTGGTACACAATATTTATTTACTTTTAGCTTTTGGTCAACTATGTTTCTGTGGTTTAGCTAAAGAATTTCTATTTGCTTCCAAATTGTATTGCTTTCAAATAGATTGTTTGAAGTTGGCTATATTTTGGATATTACTATTGATTGCGATTAAAACTCTGTTTGCCCAACAATTAAATACAAAAATTTTATTCAGGGGGTGCCCTCAAAACATATTCAGCAACAGACCGAGATAGGCAAGCACTTTTTAGTAAAAATTGGTTTCAAGCTAGTTGCGATTTTACTTTCTTATATTAATATTATAAAAGTATTCTTCTGTTTTTACTTGTATTCAATCATTAGTTACTTAGATTATACTCTCCGTCTACATTGACTGAAAATTTTTCTTTGTAAGTAATTTTTGATCATATTTTTCCTCATTCAAATTATTTTGACACATGTCCCACATGCCGACGAACAAAACCTTATTCTGCATATAAAAAGATTTTTCCATGAAATTCAACACTTATTACATTGTGACTTTGAAATACTGACGTGATTTTGCCTTCCTGTGCTAAAACGATCGCGCATAATAAGACCCGTCGTTGGAGAAACGTGTTTCCAAGAAGATTCTCAATTTTCTTGCTGACAAGCCAGTAGCAATAAAAGAATAAATAAAATTAAAAACGTTTCACTCATCACATCTTTAACGATTCGTACACATGAAGAAAAACCTAAACGAACCCTTTAGGCAAAGGAACTTCCTCCAGTGATCTTCTTGCTTTCAAACCATCTTCCTCAAATCAGTCTCAACTGTCAATAACATGAATCCTTTCCAAAGATTTATTCGCTATATAAATCAGATATATATCGGAAAGTAATTTCATATAAGCTTAAAAAATATAATGGTAAGTATTTCGATCCTATTATTTTTTACCGTCAGTAATGTATTTTGTTTTATAAGATATATATATACTTCCTGCATAACTGCAATTTTTTAAATACTAAAGGTCCATTCCATTTTAAATCAGCTAGGTTTTCGATTTTTAGCCGCATTCTCTTCATGATGAAATATGTCGTTTTTTTACAAGAAACTAAGCGATATGTATTTAAACATTTAAGAAATTTAAATTCGATTAAAATTAAATTCAAACTCCTATTTCGCGTTCAATAATTAAGTTAGTGTATAGAATCCCGGAAAATAAATCCAAGAATCCAAAGAAAAAAAAAGATTTTCTTTTATAAAAAGCTTTCGGACAAAAAAAAAGAAAAATGAGGAGCCAACCAACCAAATCGTCTTCCTTTCCTTTTTATTTCTTTCGTCTTTTTGTATTTTTATTATTATCAAATCTCAATAAAAGAACATATTTACCAACGTTTCGATAATTATTTTTCGAATTGTGAAATAAAATTTCTAAGATTTTATATGTAAAACTTTTTTTAAAACGTTAAAAGTTCATTTTCTGACAAACACACACCTATATTTTCTGTCAATTTTGGACTTCTATACCAAAGACATTCTCAGAGTTTTATGCTGGTTAAATCAATCTTATAGACAAAGTTCTTTTTTGTATAAAATCGAATTTCCTAATTTTTTTCGCAAAAATAGATGCGATAAAACGATAAGATAAAAGTTTGCATGTCAGCAAATGAGAAAAATGGGAAAATTCGATTTTATGAAACAAAAATATAAGTGAAGCCTCCGAAGAAAAAGGGCTGTATAAATATAATTACAAGCTTTGTGCCCATGATTTTCTATAGAGTTATTCTTGTTTTTCAAATCTATTTTTCTTTTCAGCGGAAGTGCTACAATCGCCAAACTGTCAACAAAATTAAAAAAAATGAATTTGTACAGAAAACTCAAAATATTCAAGTTTATTTACTTTGTATCAGCCTCAAATTTCAAAACGTAAATCTGTAAATGCAATTTACAATTAGAAGCTTTAAAACTGGGTAAAAGAAAAAATTAAATTATTCAGAATGCGAACAGGAAAAATTAAATAAACTCGAGAGGCAGGAAAAGCATAGGTTAAAAAAAGAAAGAAAATGTATCAATAGTTTGACTTACAGAGCCGGTAATATCAAACATCATTTTTAAAAGGTAGAATAATTATTTTCAAAATTTAGCAGATTCATTTTTTGAATTTTTTTACACATAAGCAAATGTAATTTTCTGATCTTGTCCCTCTTCAAAGTTTTTAAAGTTAGATTTGAAAACGACACATTTTTGAGTTTAAGTTTAATTTGAAGTAAATCGCCTAATTTCTTCTAAAAAATGACATATATCGTCACAAAAAAATTATACTTTGCGACTTCAAAAGTAGAACCCGCCTGATTTGAAATGGATCCAGTCTAAACATTTTTCATTGTGTCCACTTTGTGGTCGGATTACTTAAAATTTTTATAAAATAAAATTTTCAGAAATTTCAATCTAAATCCCATAAAATTAAATAATAATTTTTTTTACTAAAAACTTCACAAATTTAGCTGAGTTATTTGAGTATCTTCATTTTAAATCACTTAGACTGAATCATGGTATCAATAAATATATACGACAGACACAAATACATATTCAAAATATTGCAAGCTTCATTTTTATTTTAAAATAAACGAAGCTAATAACGACATGCAGTTCCCACAAGGATATTAATTTCATTCGCTTTGAAATATAACAGAGACGTCAAACGTTTCCGAAATTGCGAATTGGATTTTGCTTAAACTAATGATACTATTAAAGAGGAATAAAGTTATTAGAAAATCTTTCTTTTTGCAATGGTCTCTATATTATAGAACGCTTATGATCTTTTGCACTAATTTTCACGTGTTGGCTTCGATGATTGTGTTTTTTATCACGGAAATTAAATTTTCTGGACTAAAAATGTTACTGCGACAATTTATATTTTGCAACGATCGCTGCCTTTTAAAGTACTTTTTTATGAAAAATTATTTTAGGTCAAAGCACCAACCTTATTTTCAATTGCATTATTCTTATTCAATTATATTTTTATACTCTATATATTTGATTCTACTTTAAATACGGGTTTCATCATCGTTAATCTAGGCAGAGAAAAAAATTGGATTTATTGCAGAAAATATATTCTATCGATAAAAAATGTAATCTAGCAATCGACTGCACTTCAATCAGACTTTGAATTATTTTTTTCAATAGGTACGGGAGTGACTCAATATATATTATTTCAGAAGGATTTGCGAACGAAAGAAAGAAAACTTGTTGAATATCCGGGGTTTTGCGAGAAAATTTTTGAGGAAATCATTATTTTCACGATAAATATGAATTTTGCGAAAAATAGAAATCAGCGGGTAGCATACGATAGCATTTGAATGGTTAGAAACGTTTGAAGGTTTATTTTTTTACTCACAATGCTGACATCATAGAAGAATTCTCGCGAACCATCAGGTCTTCAAAGAGCCACTATTTAATGGTGGTGACCCTAAATTTTGAAAAGTACGTTGCGAAAAGGAGAAAAAAGTAGAAAAAATTGACATGCCCTGTAAGTGTGTGTGTATGTGTTGTAACTTTATTTGTAATTAGCCGCCAGGCAAGCTGCCACCTTCACTCTATACCGCGTGTAGACTGGTAGAATAAAGGTGACAGCTAGCCTGGCGGCTGATTACAAATTCAGTTACAGTACGACACTTCGTTTTTCTACGACACTTCAAGTTTTCGGGGCTGTAGGAGAAGCGAACACGAAGTGTCACATAACCCTCTCTCCTGCGACACGCCACAGCCACGTGACGCGCGCGAATTCAAACGCTTTCAAGCGCCGTATAGTTTTGTAAAGTATGTTTGGTGAAAAGAAACCTTCCCTTCAGTGGCGCCGGAACAAAAATCTTTTTGGGAGGCCAGAATCGCCCAGAATATATGATCTGATTCAGGCTTATGTTTAGCTATTTTGTTTAGTCTGTAGGATGATCCTGAAAACAGATTAAAATGATCCAAATGAAGTGATCAGTATCATCTCGAACGTCAAATGGTCGCTGGAGGAAAATGCTCTCCAACAAAAATGATCCTCTTTGAACTTTCATGAGGCTGTTGAAAATATTAAATTAATAAGGTACATAAATATAAGCATACATTTCTGGAACGTATTAGCTTAGAATCCCCGATCTTTAAACAACAATGCATTTCTAA
>JAWWLR010000092.1:65143582-65156970 GCA_035041075.1 Acraspis erinacei | reverse complement strand
TTTTTTTAGTTGATACTTGGGGTAAATTTATCTTATAGGGGTAGCTAATTGCCCCCGCAATATGAATCACATCCGAGCGGGGGCACCCAGACCATGCTTATCCTGCTACGGCCTTTATTTCTTTTGATTTAAACGGCCACCCTGAGTATTATTCATATTTACCAATGTAATTTAGGAAAATCCTTCAATCAAGAATTTTACGCATGACTTTACTCAATCCGAATTAATTAATATTAAACCAATTTCCAAGAAATAATTACAAGACAATTATTTCATGCAAATACATTATTAAACAAATTAACACTAAACGTGCCTTCAGACAGTTTAATACGTCGAGCAAGTTATAACTAATAACGACCATTACGTTTCCGCAGGCGACGTGACTTAATCCCCATAATCTCAGCTAGCGGGTGAGACTAAGGGGAGGAAGTTTGATTCGCTTTTACGGGCATTTCGACGAATATAATTTCGCAGCGTCAAGAGTAGATCCGGTAATCTACTAGTTGTGTCGTTTTTCAAGAGAAATCATAATCGCTGACATTTAATATGCATTAGGGTGCCGCGTTACGGCCGAGGTACTTTGAACACTGATAGACGAAAGTTCTGTTCGAAGTAGTCCTACTATCGCTTCGGGAATGCCGCGCCGCTGCTCAACCATGAGGCATATACATGCCTACCATGTATCTAGGATTAATGAGCTTTTCATGTACTTCGGATGAATTGCTGCACAGCCGTCACTAACCATTTCTGCCAAGCACATTAACGTTGTAATGCATTGTTCAACGTGACCTCGAAGTACCTTCTTTTAATTTTTTCTTTGTGTTTTTAAACCCTCTGACATAACACAAAATGTTGCAGAAATGTTGCTTAAATATTTCATTACAAATGGGTCACATATACCAAATAAATATTGTAGCAACGTTCGAGAAATTATTTCGAGAAACTGGTCTATAGAACTATACAAACATGTTTATTATTTAAGTTCGGTAGAGTCTAATCAACTACATTCTAAACTGATAATTGTCAAACAATTTCGCCTTTTTTAACAGTGTAAAGGAAACAACTACTCTTAATTTCTCTAGAATTAAATTGTGCGTAAATAACATTTATTTTGTTTATAATTAATATCATTTTCGGCCAGGGATTATTAGATTTTACTGAAAATCAGAGCGGAACCTTTCTATTTTCAATAAAAAAATTAATACGATTTGTGTAGATACAACTTTGGAAATTTTACTATCATAGCTAAAGGTGCTGATTAATAATATTATGTAATTTGACGGACGAAAAATATTCGAGGCTTCTTTCAAATATCTATTTTTGTCTATATTTTATCAATATTTTTTTCTTACATTTTTATCATCAAATGTATAGTCTATCTTTGGGATAGATATTAATGATTAAAAAATATAGAATTATGTGAAAGAAAACGATATATCAGATGTCCTTTTTAATCAAAAACATTTGAGTGCCATTGGACGAAAATGTGAAAATAAAATTCTTAAAGGAAATTAAGTATTGGACAATCAATTATGAGAAATTTTGTAGTCATTTTTACATTCTCATCCTAATGAGAAGGTATTAGTTTTATGTAAAATTTCACGTTGTCGGTTTTCATCAAATCTCCACGTTTTGAGTCCTCCTGAATCAGAAAAAAAGGTTGGCTGTCTTTAGTATGTAGTCTGTAGTCTGTATACTGTAGGCACGATAACTTTCGAAAGATTGGCTAGATTGAATTCTGCTGTGGCACACTTTTTTTAGGGCCTAAAAATGCAAATTCAAAAAGTGAGCACATTTTCAAAATATTTGAGACTATTTTCTTTCAAAATTTAAAAATTCTATGTACGGCTATTTATATTTTTCGACAAAATGAAAATTAGCAGAGTTATAGTAATTTCAAAATCCAAACAAATAAACCAAAATTAACATTTTAAGCCAAACAACGCATGATATGGAAAAAGTCAAGAGAAGAAAAACGTTTATTTTTTAAAGCCCGACAAGGTTATCATGACAAATTTTGGAATTTTGTCGAAAAGTTGAAAATTCAAATTTTGATCACACAAAAAATAACAAAAACTAAAAAATTCCATTTTTCGGCCAATCTATGCAAGATACGAAAACAATTAATTAAATAAAATTGCGCACCCTGAAAAGATATGCGATTTTTTCATTAATAATGGCACTAGCTCTGTTTAAAACAAATAGACTAACGTTGCTCTTGGAAAAATAGCGAAAACTCATTCAAATTTGTCATGAATAATTTTTAATAGGACATGCAATTTTTGTTTTAATCGTAAAAAAACATTCAAAATTAGAAAACTAAATCTTTAGAAAAACGACACAAGCTACGAACTAAAATGAACAGGCTAAAGTTGTCCACCCCAAAAAGATCCATACATTTTTTATTAATCATTTTTAGATAGGACGATTAGATTTTCTTTCAATCTTAAAAAATAAGATTAAAAATTTAAAAAAAAATTGTGGGAAAGCGACACAAGAGAGGAACAAAATTAAAAGACAAAAGTGTTTTAACCAACAAATATATCTACAAGTTTGTTATAAACTACAATAACATTTTATTTACCAAAATTTTTCGCCTACATTACATCTACATTGAATATAAAGAAATTAGATTTATGTAAAATGTTTAATAATAATTTTTATTTTAATAGAATGCCCATTTTTTAATGATAAAAATAATACAGTAAAAATACTTTTTTTGCAATACTAACGCATATCATGAATAGTCATAATATAAATTTATTGAAATGATATACATTTTTCAGGATTGCTAAGAATAAAATTTAATGAAAAATGAGAAACAAATATTAAATTAACCATTACAAAGGAGATTTGTACTGATATAGTTGAACATATACTGATAGAGTTGAACATAATCTTGAAAAGTTCGCATTTTCGACGAAATCGAGTGCGAAGCACGAGATACGTGATGAGAATGTGTTCATTAAATCCGAAGGAGCTTCAACTAAAGAGAATTCACAATCGCCAAACGACAGTTGCCGATGCTTGGACCTTTCATTTTAAAAGGCTTGCGCACAAATTTGGGGTAAATAGAAAGGTCGAGCGCGTAACGCGAGGTGAATGCATCATCGAGCGCGAAGCGCGATATGAATACATTATCGAGGGCGAGAATGTGCCTGCGCAGAGGGCAGATTTTTTTGTTACGCTTAGCTGTGTTTTTGATTATTTTCCACCTGCTTTTGCCTCAGCAGTGGAAATTTATCTGTACAAGTATTTATCGTTGAAACAAGCTAATCTCTCGGCTAATCATTATAATTATATAAATTTTTAAATAAGAGTATGACAGTTTTATTATGTAACGTTGCTCGAGATTTGTGAATTAGCAATTTCGCGTTGAATTCCTTTTAATTATTTGTTAATTTTCATAACGGTCGTTTTTAAATTTTGTATGAAAACGATTTTTTTCGAAGTAATATTCCCTTGAGAAACAAATGCACACAATAGTTTCGGTTGATTCTTTACCTTTATAATTACTTTTGTAATAAAATTTTGATCTAGAGTACTGATATAAATCTATTTAAAAGTATTTCTATAGAATACCTTACACTATAATATATGCCCCGAAACGAAAATTTCTTTATAGTTTACTAAAATTATTAACAAGATTTGGATTCTTGAAAGTATAATAGATTTTTTTACAGATACAGATACAGAACATTGCATCTGCATCAATAAACATAATGACGTTATGTAATTATTTACTGCCCTTTAACCAAAATAATTTAAACTAATTTTAGCGTTATCAGTTTTAATTTTCTTATCGAAACCTCGCCATTTGTAATAAAATAAATGACATCTTCATTATGTTATTATCGTCATCTGATCTTCCGCAAGACCTTTTATCAGAATCATGGTTATAAAATGTACATTTAAGAAAGCCTACTTCTGGAAACAAGTCTCAAATCTGAAGAGAAAGGAACACCTTTACATTTTTCCAAGATAAAAATTCTGCTATGACGACCTCATCTTTTCGCTCTAACACATTCTCCCGGCAATTCTGTCGTTATACACATCCAAATAATTGAAAAGCGCGTAAGCTTGTTTGTACCCCTGTTACCTTAGCGACCGTGGCCTCTTCACGGTTCTTCGCATCCCCTTTATCTCCCTTAACTCCCATTTTCTTCTCGTCCTCTCCTTCTCTCTCCTCCCTTCATTTTATTCCCGTCCATCTCTTTGACTCTCCATCACTCTCTCTTGCATGGCATACGGTACCGGTGGCAACCGCGGGGGTTGTCTCGTCCGCGGACAGGGTGGGCGACGGGGGCGACCACGACGACGGAACGCGAGCACCGGCAAAAGCAGTCACTATGACAACGGTGACAGGCGAGGTGTTAGTGCGCATCCGTGACCACGCCTACGTCACGTCTGCATGACGTCAGTGACGACACTAGCGCTATCAGTTCTCTGAACGTGTAGCGGACCTTTCTGATATTAAGGGCGCTCGACTGCAGCCTGTTGCTACTTCGGCGCGGCATCAACCCCACTGTACTGCGCCCCTTCATCTCACACCCCACCCCACCCCCTCGCCACACCACGAGATCCACCAACCCCTATGATCAACCCCCACGGACCCCGAGAGAGCCGAGCGAAACTCGCTCTCCGCCAGTCAGCCATCCGACTCGCCGCCACGCCGCGCGCTGCGAGTTTATCCGTTAAGCAATACTTGCTCGTGCAACGAGTGATATCACAGTTGATAGTAGTTTCCTGCATACAGGGATTACTCATTTTTTTCTTTCGTTTTCGAGAACCACAAAGAGACAATATTATAGCAGAAAGACTTGCAAGAGACGCTACCTCGCTGGCAACCCGCGTTGGCACCGGGTTGGAACGCGGTCTATGGATCATAGGTTAGCATTTTGACATAGCTTTCATTTACATCTTTTAGTTAATTTTCTAAACGTTATTATGGAAGGTGCGGATATGAGATGTGAGTTATCAGTTGTTGAACTCACGTGGAGAATTGAATGACTCGGGCAGAGTGACGTCTGCGCAAAGATGAGGGTCTAAGTTCTGATTTCTGGTATCGGGATCAACAACACGTGGTTTGATAATCGGTGTTCTGTTTTATCTTCATTATATAGTATGTACCAAATTTTTTGGGAAATTTAGTTAAAACCTTATGACTTTTTAACAAATTTTAAATCAAAACTTCTATTGGGAATAGTGTAATAACATTAAAAAGTGTATTGAAAAATAATGACGACACTGTTTGTGAACAGAGGAGTATTTTTCAGAATTTTGGATTCGTCTTGAACTCTTTATAAAAATCTTAAAGAGATTGAAACATATCGAATTATTAAAAAAATTAATTGTGAAACTCTATCGAAAAAGAGGATTTTTGTACAGGTTTTTATGTAAATAGAGTGTGAATTCTTGATGAAAGTTTTAATAATAGAAGAACAAGTCAAAAGGTACGATGTCTAATTTTCAAGGAACAGCAAGTGGCTTAGTAGTGTGTGTTGTATGCTTTAAAATGTAGCCATTTATATAGTAAAGATTAAGTCAAACGTAAAAACAGATTTTAAAATAAAATAAAGTTCGATTAGGGAATAAAATTAAATAGTTGTGAGATAAATACTAATTGTTTCCCTTTTTGAAGAAAAAAAACCTTTTTCAAAGTTCCAAAGATATTTAGCTTAAACTATCTGTGAAATTTATATAGTGAGGGTAAAAATCAGGAATTAGAGTGTGATTCTTAGGAATCTACATGTGGCTTGATTCTGTATTTCGTATTCTATGCCTTCCAGAAATGGAAGAATTATTTTAGCAGTATATTTTTCTATATTCTAAATTGTTGATAAGAGTCTTAGAAACAAATAAACAATTATTAAACGAATTTAAATCTATAAAATTAAAAAAATGTTGAAGGAAAATCATGCTCGTAACACCACATAAATCGAATTTTAAAGCAAAAAGGAGTTAGGGTCGATGAAATGCAATGGATGTTTTGGTATGCAAAACTAGTTGTGATGCTATTTATAAAAAGGGAAGTATGGGGATTAAAGTTGAAACTTGTTTATATTAAAGACCACCATTTCAATGCTCTATACTGTATCCAATAGAATATAAAACACTTTTGCATAAAACTTGCGGATAAAGAGATTTAATTCTGACGGGTTCCAAAAATTGGGTGAAGTATGCTGACATCCACTACATTCGGAAGTCTCATTTTTAAAGGATATTCGATCAAATCGCTGCACAATGGAAAAAAACATTGGCAATCTACAATCTACGTAGATAGATGTAAATTTAAATGTAATTATGAATGGAGTAGTTATATAGTCGACAGTTTTTTAATTACATAATGTTTTGGTTCACTTTTGGATCGATAAATGATAGTTTCGAATACAGTATGCAATTTTTTAGAACATCTTGGTATATATAATTCTTGCAACTTAAAAAATTAAAATATTGAGAATAAGGCAAGTATTCAAATAGTATCAGAAAATTGAAGAGATCAGATATAAATAAAACACTCGTTAAATATGACTTGAATTAAAATTAATGAAGCATTGGTTTCTAAATATTTTCGATATATACTCAACTCCCGGTATAAGAAAGTTTTCGGACATAACTTGTAGCGGCCTTGAATCCACATCAGGCAAATAAAAAAATTAAACGGATAGGGCAGCATTAAGCATTTCTGTTGCATTTGGAAGCAACCTTACGCAACTAATGCGCTGAGAATGCAGCCCTCATGATGTTTTTCACGCTTGACTGAGCACCGCCTCTCTCTCTCTCACACACACTCTCTCTATCTCTCTGTTTTTCTTTCTCTTTCGCGGTCTCGCGGCTGCCCTCAACACGAGACTGCCGAGATCAGAAACCATATCCAGATCAGAACCATAGGGTGCTATCTCACTTTTTTAAACCAAAAATGATATTATGCCAGATTACAAATATCAAAAAGGGTGACAATCACCAAAAAATGTAAGAGAGCTTTCAGCGTAAAAATGATGAAACGTTAATCTCTGAAAACTTTGTGAACATTTTAATCTATTTTTCATATATAACAACTAAAGACGAAACAAACTTCATAATCATTTTACAGAGTGGCTAAGTGCTATATGCAATGCAAATTGACACATTTTTCGACGCAAAGTTCTATCTCGGAATTTAAATTTTATTAGAACGAAGTTTAGGCAGTCCCAAAGAAACTTAAATCTTGTATCATTTGGTCTAGTTATTCTTGCCGGAAACAGATAAAAAAATTCTCTAAATTTTCAGTAATTGTCTTTATCTATAAACTATCCAATTTTGTACAGCTTTTCCTGTAAAGTTTTCAAAATCAAAGATAGCACCCTCGGGTTTCAAGGTCGCGAAGCTATGATAATTTTGAAGTATAATCGAATCTAAAAAACACATGAAACTTAAAAATAAACACCAAAACACAAAGAACCATCTGAATGGAGCATTAAGACGCTAGATTATTTGATTTTTGCTAAAAACAGAAATTGAGTGTCTTCTGAAAGTAATAATGGAAACATGCATAGCACGTGACCGGGAAGAGCAGAAATGGAGGGACAATTTGCCCGTTAGTGTCTTTGAACAGATTTCATGTGCCCAGGCTTGTTCACTTTCGTGAAGCGTGTTCGTCATGCAAAGAGAGGAATTAGGAAAAGGAGAACCGTGAGTGACAAGCGTAGATGTCTTGAGTTGGGATTAGGATTCAGTGAACATTTACTACCTATTCCAATTTTACACAGGTGTACAAAATTTCCTTAAACGTGTAGTCTTACACTTTGATTTTGTATGTTTGAACAACAGATCTTAAATATATGAAGGATATCTAAGCTTAAAGTAAAATGGAGCAATCTTGTGAAGTATTCTTTCAATGATTAACTTAGTCGATCTTGAATAGTCTCAAACCTGCGTTCCGATCCAAGGACTTGAGTAAAACTATTTTGGGCTTATAACTTTCTCCAGTGAATATTACCATTCAGCTGGCTGTTGCAATGTGTTGAGTGATTTATGAGGACGAGGTAACTTGCAGTTTGCATTCAAGTGCGATATTTCGTGTCGATGTCAAGAAGGCCAAGGTTCGTATTCCTTCAATGCTTAAGGATGTAAGAGATTCTGTAAATAATTTAAAATTCATACAATTAAAAATCAGACCACAATTTTCAAGCTAAGTGAAATTCGTCCACAACAAAGGGAGGCTGAATCAACTTTTTCAAGAATAAAGTATTCCCTTTATTTCTAGAATTAAAATGTATTCCTTTTGTTTCTGCGAAAGAGGTTTAATTGAGATTCGTACAGTCCTTTACCTGACAAAGCAAGAAAAGGATGTCAAGTGTATTGATTTAACTTCTGCTAATCTATTTTTAGCAATACGGACTTATTGAATTTTGGAAAATGATATTTAAACTGAATTTGTAGCCAGTATCATTCTTAGTAAAAATCGGGAATTTGGAGACATAAAATTGATTCATTCATTGCACACTTTTCCTTCATTTCCCGTAAAGGAAGAATGCTAAAGAAGGATTTAAGCTTGCCTCGTTTTTCGAGTACTTGAAAGGTTTGAAAATAAGGTCGAGAGGGAGAGGAACAGGAAATAGCTTTGGAGAGAAAGGGCGGGAGGAAGAGGACAAGAGTGGGTCGCCTGCTCCTTGGCAAGAACGGAAGGCGCTCGTCGTGGGCGCTATTTGCATATCATCGGATTCATTCATTCGATACCTGTTTTGAATATATTAATAATGAATTTAATAAGCAAAACTGTACTCATGTATATTCATGTAGCAATTATCCTTAGCTCCGCCGACCGTGATAGTTTCGCAGTAGAATGACGAGGGGCGCCAGGCAAAACGGAAAGACAGCGAAGAGCCATGAAGGAAGAACAGGCTGTAGTGGATGAAGCGGGATAAGCTGAAATGAAAAATAAGAAGGGAAAGAGAGAAAGATAAAAATAAAATGGGAAAATAGCGATCTGAACAGAGCCTTGTAGGTATGAATAGCACATCCTCTTTTTTAATATTTATAGAAAAAAGCGAGCACTGCAATCTATATGGTGATTTGTCAGTTCGGTAAGGGATTTCGTCGCATTATCCGATCGAGGTTGAGGCTTCGGAGAACTCGGAAGAAAGCGGAAATGGAAGTTTGCAACTTCAGCCAAAGGAAAAATGACGATTGAATCCTCAAAATCAACCCAAGCAGACAGGCGCGTGAGGAAAACGATGCAGCAAATTCACCGGTCTCGTATGTAAAATAGATGCCTGTTGTTAAATAATACGGGACGCACTTAATATGCGCATACAAAATTTCCGTCGCTTCTTGAAAAGCATCCACTTGTGAGCTCTCCGTTCCCTCCTAGTTTCCCGCTTTTACTTTAAATGGGTGATGATGTCTGCTTTTTGGTAACCGCGGTGCTTATTCATTTTAATCGCTGAACAAAGCGTGTCTGGGATACGAATTTCCGCTCCATCTTCCGTTTCGTATAGGTCGCATACTCAGAAGGAAATCATTTCAAATATAATATTGGTTCGCCACGCTTTTTTCCACCATACAAAATTTGTGTTATGTTTTTCTCCTGCTTTCGGCTGTTTTCGAAGTAGAAACCACCCTTTTTGGTCAGGCGCAGAGTCTGGGAATGCATTTTAAGTTACGTCGATCGTATTCACTTCTAAAGTAGTAAAAGCTGTTCATGTTAGACATTCATAAAACTGAAAAAGGCTCACTAGATACTTTTTTCTCATCATTTACAATATTACCTGTCTTACTGGTTAATGTTAAAATCGGATTGCGCGATTTTTCTGGGACTTTAGTGTCAAAATTGGGACTAATGCGGGTTTCACCACCTAAAAAGTTATTTTTAAGTTTTTATGAGTCCGTGGGATTTACATTTGTCTAGTGTACTTTCGAGGTAGTAACTGTATTTTTAAGTCATTCGACAAGAAGCCTGAGGACGCTCTTTAATTTGATCCTTTTTAGTGCGGAAGTACTACAAGCTGATCCTGTCAGACGTTAATACAAATGAACATAGCTTGTTATACATTTTTTTATCAATTTATAAAACTTCACTTAAACTCATCAATGCTCTTTGTTCGCTCATTCCACTGTAAGAAATGTTGCAAAGAATTTAAATATTGAATATCCTGCATTAATCGATTTACAAAGACCTTGTCTCGTTGCAAAGCAGAATAAAGCCTTTCTCGTCAGAAGCAGACGCCTGGTGACGTAGTTTATGTTGATCTCTTTCACTATTGAAGTAGTAAAGTCCTTTTATCTCTGACATTCATAAAAATGAATAAAGCTTATTACGCACTCCCTCTTCGTTTCTCCCCTCTTCTATCTCCTCTCTTCAATTTATTTACAGCCTTTCATGAGTCAGCTCCACATTATTATGTTATAGATATTGTTACCTAATCCAGACATTTAGTTTCAATTTTCCTTAATCCATGCCTCGAATTGTAAGACTTTTTCAACTTTTTTCGACTTTTTTTAAATGCCACTGCTTGAGATTTTTTAGTGTAAAATGCGACTAATTCTCTTTTTCGAAGCCTATAATGCTTTGAAAAATCAAAATAGATATAAATTGGTCTTAGGGTTTTGGCCAGATGAAATAATAATATTAAAGTTTAATCTTGTGGTTTTTGTCTACTGGCCGTGGTTTCGTTTATTGTGGTGTCAATAAAACATGTTTAAAGTATCTCCATGGTCTCCGAAATGTTTACTAGTGTTTCTAATAACATTATTCTTTCGGAAAACTTAATGATCTACGAATCGATGCGTTTTTCATATCTTATAAACTGAGGATGTGCGGCGTCGACGGACGTAACACATTTTATTAACAGCACAATGAACGAAACTACGGCCAGTAGACAAAAACTACTTTATGGCCTAGTAATTTTCTACTTTTTGTTTGAATAATAGATTCTTTCTAAAATTATTATCTTAGTAAAGTGCTCATATCAAAGCACGACTTAATTAGTTTTAAAAGCTTTAGATGACTTGGTTTTTAAAACTATAAATAAAAAAGTACGCCAAGTGTAATATTTTTAAAACTACTTCAAAGGCGGTCCCCCGAGTTTTTTATCTGGTCACGCTGCATTCCTATTTTAGAATAAAAATGTAAAGTAATTATTCAAACTATGTATAATGCGGAATAAAATTAGTAATTTTATACTTACAAAGATTTTAGTAAATTGAAAAGTCAATTGATCATCATTGATTCCAAATAAAGTGCAATAATGATCACTATTTTCACATAATATTTTTTATGAAAAATCCGATAACGTTCCATATGGATCTATCATAAACTATAAAATTACGGGTAGCCTCGATCTAGTATAATGCAAATGTGCTTGCACATTTAATTTTAACAAAGTTTAACTTTTTACATTTTTGTGACTTGTTTCGAAATTTTCGGCGACTTTTTTCGTAATTTTAAGACATTAAAGCGACATTTTTATCGCGTTTAGTGACTCCGTAGACTGTAATAACTAAATCTATAGATATTTTTATGAGTGTGCTTTTATGGGACTCTAGAATAAAATGAGGTTTAAAGAATAGATGTTTTCTATTATAAGTAAATGTTGGCTAACGACATAAGGCTCGACATTGGAAAGAGGAACGTCTCGTCGTTCCGTTCCAGGTCGTTCTCATCGACGAGAAGCCGGCACGGAAATTGCAAGACGTCTGATCACGTGTGCGCGCGTAAGTCGATAGGTATTTCCGCCTCGTCGAAAAATACGTTACAAATCCGCCTTTAACCTCCTTTAGAATTCCGGTCACGTAGCCATCGAAGATATATCGTAACGTACGACACGTCGCCCGCTTCCCAGATACCCCACTTTCGAACCTCATTTATCGCGCTTTGGACTCCCCGCGGCTAATGTCCCCCGCCCAAGGAAAAGTTATGTTTTCCACGCGGCGAGAAACCCGCTGACGTTAATCGACCGGATAAACTTTCGATCCCGAGTACCCCACTCCCCTTCTTTTTATAAGGTCCTCGTGCGGTAGCGAGTGCCACTTTTATCGCTATTTTCCGACGACAGCAATGGATCTGCCCTCGCGGATTTTTTAAATTAAAATTTCTTTTTGAGTGGCTCGTAAAGAAATTTACGACGTGGAGTGGATACCTTTTGTTAAGGATAAACAATGAAAAAATGTGCAAGGTTTTATTATTTAAGCTTTTAAGTTCAAATTTTACTCGTTAGATGAAAGAATTAAAAAATTTGTAAAGCATTTTTTGATCAGATAGAAAATTCTTTTAATCGTATTCACGGCCTCATAGATCACAGTGCGGCTCAAGCAAGTTTACATCAAAGTATCAGGAAGATATTTTAATTATTTATGGTACTATAGTGTCCCACAAACATTTAATGATTTGAATATAATTAATTGGTCGGGAGCGTTTTGAAAAATGTCGATTTTTGTGTATAATTACTAAGAAATGTAGTAATTTCATATGCTGACATGGTTAATGCTAGTTACAATTTTTTTATTAAAGATTTTAAGGTTAGAATGAAAATAATCGAAGGTGTGTCTTTTGCAAAAACTCGACTTTTTATTTTATTACTAAGAAATTCAGACATCGACGTATCCAAATGACAAGATGCCATCTCGGTAGGGCGAAATAAAAAGGTGCCATCTCGGGTGGCGAAATATGGAAGCTTGAGAATCCCATATAAATAGTATTGGGAATACCAACGCCCTTTGAAATAGGGAACCTTTTTATTTGATTCTGACGAGATCACAGAAAAACTGAAGCTAAATTTTCTTGCCTGTAAAATTTTCAGCTGTTAAAGATTACATGCTATTCGGCAAAAGTGTATCCTAAGGTGGAATAAAATCTGTCGGCTGCCTACTGAACGGGCAGTGAAATATTTCTGTACCCCTCACAGCCTCTTGGCCCGCGCGCCATAGTTCGTGAATGGTCCATTTTTTCCTATGGGAGTTGACCTACCCTGCTATGTCCTTAGCAGCAGTGGAAGAAGGGCAGCGTATACGCAAAATCGAGCTATAAATCAGGACTCCATATTTTAAAAACTTTTCGCTTACCCAATTGTTATTTTTAAAATGATTACTATCGGCGCAATAAAAAAAACAGTCTTATAAAAGCTAAAAGTGTTCTACGTCAATGAGGTTAAGGACGTTTATGTACGATATTTTTTGTGCTTTGCAGACTGAAAAATGTAAAATAAGTCAGCATTTTTGGGTACATTTAGGAACAGTCAAGTTTGGATCATTATTTCTTATACAAGGGACAATGGGAAAAATTTTTTTAAATGTATGTATATGAGGAAAACTGTTGTGAACAAATTGCAGTTAAGAAATTTGAGAAATAATAAAAATTGTTGCTTAAAAGTACAAAAATGTACAGCTATATTAACTTCAGTTCTAATGAA
>JAWWLR010000092.1:65128994-65143482 GCA_035041075.1 Acraspis erinacei | reverse complement strand
ATACGATAGTTCCAGATCAATCTAAAAATTCTATAACCCCTTCCTCACACTAAGCCCCTCCCCCGCCGAGTGAGTCATGCCTACCCCGAAAGGGAAACGGCTTAAAGGTGTAATAATACTTCATTAACTTATCTGCAAACCGTACAGAATTTGTTAAAAATTATGAATAATAATAATAGCGCTATAATTATTTATATTTCCTAATTGGATCCTAAAACTATTTAACCTTACACTTCCTGTAAATAACGATGTAATCATAGTAGAATTACCGTGAAATATCACTTTTCTGATTTTCACAATGCATTTGGTAGCAAGTAGACCCAGAAGGTCAACAGCGCCGCGATTTCGCCTGGTGACATTTCGACTGGGTGTCAAATGCTTTATTTTAAATCACAAAAAATATATGTTGATCCGCCCGAGAAGAGTGCAATTATTTTTAAAATGAAAAAGTAATGATTGCATTGTTTTTAAAAATTTCGTGGCTGATTTCCAGACAGACTTCATTAATAATCTCCTGTTCTTCACACTGCTATCAAGTACACAACAGACGACGCTTTTTCACTGAAAAATTATTCCGAGACAGGTTAAAAACACAAAATTATCTGAGTTTTGTGTAAAGTTTATTCGACGAGGTTAATTTTTGTTGCGGTAAAACTTTTATCGGAAATCGATTTAAAGTTTATCTTCTGTTTTTTCTGTGATGGCACCTTGTCATTTGGACTTGTCGACATTTTTATAAGAATATATGGTAAATATAGGTAATCTTTTTGTTCAATAGATTTTTTTATTGAATGTAGTTGTCTATCGCAACACAAACAAAACGAAAAATAAATTGAGGGTCCTTTCTGAAAAATTATATTTGTTTCTTCAATTAATATGGAATCAGAAAATTTCAGTAAAATAAAATATTCTATTGTGATATTATGAGACTATATTACTACTCAGAATTAAACATTAGGCATAACATTTAAAATTAATATACTTTTTAGTCCCGTGTAGATATCCAATCAGGGAAAATGTAGCACAGTCGGCCAACCGGGGAAATTTCTGCACGGGGTATGCCGTACACAAACTATTCTTCGTTGATATTTATATTTAATAAAATTTGCTTATTTTTGGTCAAACATGGAAAGATTTCGGTCAAACATTTCCATTTCATCTTTAAATGTGTATAGGTTGACGAATTACTACATTTAATCAAAAAAACCAATGAAAGAAATTAAGGCATTATTTACCCTATAATCTTATGAGAAGTTTTTCAGTTGTAGTAACTAAATACAAAATTCGAGTTCTCTTGAAAAACACCCCTCCGATGATTTTAACTATAATATTAAAATGTTCTTTGTTGAAAGGGAACCGAATTCAATCAAAAGAATCTGTTTCAAAAATGATAACTAATGTTTACCACATAATATTGGGAACACTTTTTTATTCCTTAGTAATGAAATAAAAAAATATTTCACGTACGTTGATTTTGTTTTAACTAATTTTGGACTTTTCTTAATGATCGCTTTTCAACACATGTTTCCTCATAGAATACTTAAGTTTATTAAAACCCAGACGTTTTTAACCAATTCTCTTCAGAGTTGAATTAATTTATAATGTATAACTTAGGATGATTTTTATCATTCTGATTCAATTTTTCTTTATATTTAAGATGAAATTATTTTGTGTGGGATCCTTTCAGCAAAAATTTGAGAAATTTCAAAATTAATATTAAATTTCTTCATAGAACAGTAATTTTAATGTCATGTTCCACAAATTAGTTTATGTTCTGCTTCAATCAAGGACATTCATATTTGTCTAATTTATCAGATTTTTCTAATAAAAAGTCAAGAAATACAATATTTTTAGATTGATTGCAGAAAGATATCCAAATGTAGTTGAACATGTAATTCTTTTTCCACAAAATTTATTTCCAAATTTTTTATCACAGAACTGAAATTACAAATTACAGAAAAAATGGGGGTTGTCCTAAAGTTTATCAAAATTGATAGAAAGCTGATATAATTCAAAACTAAACCATATTTTTTAGGAATTACCTCAAACAAAAGCAAGATTTTATTTCACTCTTTGAAAATATTAGTTATTAAGACTTTTACTGGAAAATTTAAAGTGAAAAGTACGCGAAATACTAACGATCACGTCAAACGTGTAAGTATTCGTTGAGCAAAAGGTACTTTCCAATTTATACCAGTCAATAATTTTAATTTTTGCAGCTCTCATGCCTTATTAACGGGAAGACTAAAAACTTCTCATAATTAGAATTACATTATGTTAAAGCTAAATTCGTTGTCTGAACTTTTCGTTGGAAGATTCATTTTCAAGTTGTACGTATTATATAGTTAAGGAAGTTTTGAGCAGTTATCTCTGGTTTCAACTAGTTATAATCTCACTTACACAAGTTCCTCTTACTGCATTATCAATAAAACATAATGCATTCTCAGTTTCAGAAACATTTTTTGCATTATGAATGTATGGATTGAAAAGTTATTATAAAAATACTGTTCCAACCTTATTTATTATTGCCTTTTTAATGAAACCTTAAAATCACATTTTGATCATTTTCACTTACCTATATATTTTTCAGATTTTTTCCGTATCTAAATTTACCGAAATTTTAACGTAGATCCAATTTTTTCGTGTGCCTAGACACTTTGCTAATATTATTTTATGAGATTAAGCTAATTGCAAAATTTTTTCTATGAATAGCGAATACCAAAAACTGCAAATAGAAAAAATGGCAATGCTTTCATTCTATTTGTTTATTTATACAAAAATTTGAAAAAATATATCAAAACCTTGACACGCTTTGACAATTTTGTTCATTCCGCGGTAATCTATAAAGATTGCATACACTTTATTAGATTAAATTAAATATAATATTTCAACGATTACGTGATCTTTTAAGAAAACTTTTCTTTTTTCTTTCCTTTCACGAGTTAAAATTGAGATACAAAATCCAATCAATTCTCGTTTCCTCCTTACTCGATTCAGACTGCTTTTAGCAGCTAGCACGGTTATACGTATTTTTTTCGGAAAATTTTTCAAGACTATCTAAACTTTCCTGTTTTTACATTCCTTCTCGTGATAGTTTATCCAAACAAGAACCCATGTTCTTGTGGCGTTGCATTCGTCCCTGTGTAACATGAACTCGAGGAAGATAAATGAAGTTGACTCACTGGTTCTCGTAGCGATGAGAAAATACGATATAAGAAAGAACTGGCTGTCGTAGACGAGCCTTTGGATGAAACGCGATACCATGTCTGGATAGGCGTTGGCACGCCCACTACAAATTACTTAAACTCGAGACTTGCAGCAGAACTAAACTGCCAGGTTTATCCTCTGAGATGATAATTAATAATGTACCGAGCCAACTCTTGGGTTTTATTTCACACGGGCGCAACCCTCCTCGCTTGATTTAAAGTGTGTTTACACCATGGAGAAAATGCGTCTTTTATGCAAAACACTCATTCTCATGATTTTCCACATTTACGTGCGTAATTGGCTCAACTAATTGCAGCAATTATAAAACTAATTCATGACATTGCGGTATATTCAGATATTTATTAGACCTTCATTTATTAGCATATCCTCAACGATGATATATTTACCGCCCCTAGGCCATTAGTAAAAGTTTTATTTCCAAAATGCACTTAACACTTTATTTCTCTAATTTATTATAAAAAATTTTACAGTTTATTCATTCCCTTAGAAAAATTCCAAATTTTCTCCAGGTGATATATTTATGTTGCTCTCTAAAAGCTAGTAGCAATGAAAATATATTAAATAAAAATTCGTTTTAGATTTTTTGAAATCAATAGAATATCCTACGAGATAGTGGGAAACGAAGGGGAGAATTTTTTTCACTTTTTTATATTCCTTGCATACGAAAAAATATTTGTTCACTAATTTTGAAATATATAACTTGACTAAATCAAATCATTATAAACACGTGACTAATTATTTTGTGTAACATACTTTATAGGTACGTAATGTAAAAAATGTTGAAAATTGTTTAGTAAGTGCATGTACTTTATGTTTGAAGTACTGCTAAACTTTTACACTAAGGTAATAATATTAGTTTTAATTCAGGAGTTAAGACTCCTTTAATGCTAATAAATTCACTACTTCTAGGACAGCGGCCCCCATCCGAGCATAACCGATTCAAGCGCTGCTTAACCTATTTGATTTAATTGGAAGCCTTAAATACTGTCTCGAATTGTACAGTTACTATATACAGGGTAATCAAAAAGTATCGCACCCCTCCCCCCCTATCAGGGAAAATATGCTTTTTCGAGAGAAATGTTTCAGACAAAAGTTGCAGGGTTTCGGACGAGGACATGAATGGTGGCCTTGAAGCTGACCCTATTTTTGACTCCGCCAATCGAAAGAACTCAAAATTTTACGTTCAGATATGCATCAAGGTCATGTGACCCGATGACCTTCGGGGTAATTTCAGGATCGTTTAAACTCAAATAAGGTATAGACGGCTGATCAGCCAAAATATACGTTTAAAAAAATAGTTAAAAATAAGGGTTTCCATTTGAAAAGTAAACTTTGCCCTTGAAATAACCTTGAGGTCAACGCCAAGGTCAGCCATGCAGATACTCGTCCAAAACCTTGAAACTTTTGTCTGAAAAATTTCTCTCGAAAACGCATATTTTCGCTGGTAGGGGGGAGGGTCCGATACTTTTTGATGGCCCTGTATATTCTAAAATTAAATAATTTATAGTTTTGTGAAAGCCTCATGGAGAAAATTAAATATAGCTCTTTGAGATATACGTGTCTGTAATAAAGTTGTAGCCCTTAGCAAAAGGAATGAATGAGTAGAAACTTATTAACCATACATTAATTTTAGTAAGATTGAAATTAAAATAACAACGTAATGTTACGCGGGCATGTTCATTAAAGAGGAGCAATATGGGTAAAAATGAGACCCCTGGGAAGAAGTTACATGTCACAAGTAGTCTGTTCGGAAAAAGAGTTAGTTATCGAAGGAACCGTCCCCTAATTAAATTCAGGGTGTACTTCCATTCTCCGCTTATTAAGCACACGCATAGTTAGATGGGTTATATACTCTGGTGCAGTGCTGGCATATAAATGGTGTCCTACTTGGGTATAATGCATTACGGCAGGGTGTACCGTGCAGGATAGAGGGACGCACTGAGCATAGCTACCGAATGGAGTGCACACTATACATACCAGAACTGGACTTAATTATACTCGGTTATGGTTATGCCTCTATAGGTAGTAGGCAGTACTCACTGAAGAGCCTCTACTGTTCCCGCGATACTCAATACACCCAATACCCACCACACCCTCACCTCGCTCCAACCGAATCGAGCTCGTTATCACCGGCTCCATGTCCTCCCGATCTAGATTATCAAACGAATTAGTGTCTTAGAATCATCCACGACGATATAATCAATAATCTTCTTTGAACTACATAATATATCTATTATCTGAGGTTGTACTCCCGCCCAGTGTCTCGTTATATTTAGTCCACTCTCCTTGACGATACAGTACAGTACAGTCAATGTACAGTACAGATAGAATAATTTGTAACAAATATTTGGAAAGGTTATTTAATTACCCGTTAATTGAACCCTGTTTAAAGTATTTTTTTAAAGAGAGCACGTTCTCTCATAACCGTCTAAGCGTGGCACTAGATGCGCTTGCGCAAGCTCATATTCAGATAATGTAGCTGAACTAAGCGGGCCCTTAGTGAGCGCTTCGGTATTGAGCACCAGATGCTTTGTGGGAGGCTACATCAATTTCTGATTTTTGCCAATTTTCAAAATTCAACTACAATTATCATTTAAAATGCATATGCATGCGCGAGATGAAAATCCCTCTATCGAGCGGCCACTGTATTCTTTTACTATTTTATCTTTATTTCCTACGCATTGGCAAATGATAGAAGATAAAACGCAGCTCGATTGAGTTTTGCGCACTATTGTTTCCCTTGATTTTGGTATGAGTTGAAAATGAGTCTTGAAAATCCGGAAAAAATCCGAATTTAGTCCAATCTTTCCGACTCCCTAACTCAATTTCCATTTATAAAAAATACTTCAAATAGGACTCATTAGTTTTCCATCGCTTAAAACATATATTTTTTAATTAAGGAAAAACACTATATTATTTAAGTTAAATATTTATTTTTTTATAAATTATAATGACTTTACACATTATATTGCGACAAATTTTTAAATAATGTATTTCTGAGATTTTTTGAAAACTAGAAGTTCTATAAATTGATGTATATAACTAACTTTTGTAGGCAAAGTGACATCTTATAAAAGATTTCAATTGACACTCCCCTCCCAATAGAAAGAAAACTGTGAACTTCTTGTACAAAAGTGTGACTTTTTTATAATTCTATAAACTAATGATATAGTTTCAAAAATAATATTGTGTTCATTCTTTACATTCATATCTTAAAAAACGGTACTTTATCAAATTCGGCACTTTATGAAATCATCATTATTTGTATTAAAGTACTTAACTTATCATATTCGCCATTTTTTTATTTTGCAATCTTCTCTCTTGCAATTATCGTCGTCTATAACATTCTTTTAGATATTCCACAATTTATTCATAGATCATTTTCAAAGTTCCAGAACACTAATTAATAATTTTTTTTTTAAATTGGCAAAAGAGGCTCAAACTTTCTACAATTTAGGAAACAATTATTTTCAAACCAGTGCTGAAAAAGATGTATTAAAATATTATAGGAGCTCATGTAATATTGAAAAAGAATAGTTTTTTAGACGATCTATGATTATTTTTCATTCTAGAAGATATGCAAATACAGACTGTCTATTGGAAAATTTCCGTTTACTACAAATGTTCTAAAATCCTTGGATATTTCTAAAAATGTAAAATAATTTATCAAGGATTCACCTTTTAACTTATTTAATTTGTTTTTAATGGTTATTTGCCGTCTTTGAAAACTGAAATGTTTGATGTAAAATTACTCAAACCAACTTATACGAAAATTTAATAATAATATAAACTTCTCAGTGAACTTCGGCCATTCATTTTAAGTATTCAAATTTCTCCTTTAGGTGCTGAATTTTGATTAAATTGTACTAACTTGTAAATGAATCATTGACTTCATCTTAGAAAGTTTGCACACGAGAATATTTTTAAATTGCGAAGGCATTAAATTCTATAATTTATAAATTTTGAAATCATCTTTAAAATTTCTACTAAAAAAATTTCAAGAACTTAATTGGAAAACAAAAAATTATATTGTTATTAACGCTAACAACTCAAAGCCAAATATTGCAGAAAAAATCTAACGACACATTATTTTGTGTTTAAGGTGGGTACTCGAATCTGAATGTACTGGCTTGGGGCTAGTAAGAAAGTTTACTTTTTGATGAGACAATTTATTTGTGTGGCTGAAGTTACATTGAGTTTGTATAGCAAAAGTGAAAATTAGCACTTGCTTGTGAATGTAAAACAGGCCTATCTCTGTGGTATAATAAGTAAGTAGCTTGAGTCAGCAAACTCTATTCCAGTCCTACCGTTTTCGTTCTCTTATTCCCCGTTCCTCCAACAGGGAATAAGACCAAAGGACGTTTTTATGATTGCTAATGGAAAACTATCCAATTCATAGAACAAAGTGAAGGAACGAGTTACGCCGACACTTTCACTTCACTATCGAGGGCGGGAAAAACCTGACCGAAAGGAAATAGAATTCGCTGGCAGGAACTAAATTGAACATTAATGCTTCTTCGATGCGTGTAATAATTCGAAATTTAAATACAATTGTAATATTTAATTATATTGCCACTCATTTTTATGCAATAAACAAAAATTTCACAGAAAAAATCAAATCAAATCGGACATTGAAAATCTACAAATCAGAATCTATTCTTTAATAAGCAACTGTTAAAAACTGTTCATACCGGAGTATGGGCATGGATACTAAATATTAATTCAACTTAAGCAAAATAAATTCCGAGAATGTTAAGCACGGGTACTTTAGTGTCCTTGGAACTTGGAATTTAATGTCGAATTTCAGTTCATCGCCTCAAACTCATTTTACGACCTGTTTCCATCCTTAGAGCAGAGTTTACCCGTCTGAAGGAAAAATGAATAAAAACTCGATTTTAATGGGAAAACACGATAAAACCTGACGTGTGCCCCTTTCTCCAAGCAACGGTGAAATTTTCATTTCTGAGATGAAAACAGAAAAAAATCGTCCAACGTAAAAGACTTTTGATGTTAAGTACGGAGCAATCTGCAGGCATGCAGAGAAGCAAGGACGGACCAATGCTGCCGTGGGGTGGCGGCTCTAGCGAAAGAGGGACAAGCGAGATGGTGGAATGAAGAATTTGCAAGCCAGATTGAAATTTTGAAATTTAAATTTGCTCCAGACTTAAAAACTTTGGCCCCGTCGATCCAGGGAGGTGAATGTAGGTACTAAAATCCGAGCAAGATCCGCTAATTGCCGGTTAATTTCGCCAGTCGCAAAATGAGCACGTTTTGCTAATCCCGGTTCAAACTTACTCATCGATTACCGATAAATTGCGGTTGCTTGCCATTGAACTCTTTTATCTTTTTCACCTTCAATATTAACTTCAGATCTCAATTTAAAACGCTAGTAAAATCCCTGATTTTAATTCTCTTTAGAGGAACAAGCTATCTATTCTAGATTGAAGCAAATTTTATTCGTATACATTACATGGTAATGAAGAAATTATTTAAAGCAGATCAAGCCATATCGCTTGAACTTGGTAATTATTTTTGAACAAATTTGAATAAAATTTGAATACCATTTTTTCACGGTAATAATATTTTTTTAACCTTTTATTACTAATATTTTCTGGAATTATTATCGTCTAATGAAAAAGGATATTGTACTTTTTTCGTATTTTTAGCAATAAGATACCTACCATATTACAATATCGCGAACTTGAATTTTCACTTACTTCGAATCGGTTACTTTCTTTTCATTAACCTTTTTATTCTTGCTCAGCATCCACATTTCTCAAGTGCAAGTTTTTATTGTTGCATAAAATTGCATATTGGATTTTTAATGGGTATCCAAAGCCGATTTTGAAAACCCGTGAATCTCAAAATCCTTGGTCGAATTTCTCGGCATTGGATAACTTTTTTACGTCAAAGTTCGTTTGGCCTTATTGAGTAACTTAGTATCTAGGCATTACAATATTCTGTTTTTCATTACCGGCATATTGAATTTTTGTATCGCAGTCCGCAGCTGAGCTTACTTAAATTTTAGATGTGTGTCACTTTGAGATTATCAAATTCCACATCCATTCCCTTGAATTGGGATAACTTTTTTTCTCGAACTTTTTTGGTGTGAATTCAACAGCACTTCAGATCGAGAGTGGGCTTTTGTTTCGTCCTTAAATTGTGACTTCGATTTTGAATAAATGCTTCCTCACCTGAAAAATTTCCATTTTGTGATTTATTGATTTCTGTACTGCTACCCATCAACTATTCACAAAGAATAATGTGTTTTAGTTCTAAATTAATTATTATTCACCTCTGCCGTTCAAATATAAGAGAAAACCTAAAATAGTTTGCTGGAGGGTTAAATATTTATCGAATAACTTGAAATTTTTGATTGCATCGTTTTTGTGAGGGTCTCCCTAATACATATGATAATTACATCATTTGTCTATTAAGATTCAGAACAGTCATTAACAGTCATTAACATTAATTATGATTTTATTTCCCCTGATACTAAAAATCGTTGTTTATTTTGATGTTATGTCCATGGATCGAACATTATTAATAAGTAAATCAATATTTCATATAGTACTATATTACAAGGGGCAATGATTGTTAAATATCCTATATAGGTGAAGGGAAGCAGTAAAACCCAGTTAAGCGGTCAAGATCGTAGGCTTACGAAACTGCCAACTCCGGTTACAAGTAACAGTAGTTTAGTAGCAATAATTGGCACAAAGGTGCGCGGTACGGAATTTCGCATAGACTATGAGGGGGTTGGGGTGTGGCAAATCTGATTTGCAAATTCGGTTAGTCCCTGTCTCCGTTGCTCGACCGTAGAAGCAACGCTCTACTGTCGTTCGACGCCGTCCTCCAGGACAACCCTAGTCCCGTGGGATGCGGCTTCGAGAAAAGGAGCGTCACATGAATTTTAATTTCTCCTCGCGTCACTACAGGCGGAGCTTGCGGCGCTTCTATAGGATATGCACTTGGGGACTAGATGGGCATAGCGAGCGAGACTAAAGTTTTTTTGACGTAAAATTAAAAGTTTCTGGTCTCCCTTTAGTTCGTTGGCTCAGACCTCTGATGCCTGTAAAGTAATTACCCAGCAAGGTCCGGTCCCTGTAACCTCCCTCATCCGCCTACCAGAAAACTACCACCAACATCCCCTTGAAGAGCAACTCGCTGCGCCTTCGACAAACAAGGGGAAAATTCCGAAAAGAGACGGGAAGTAGACTCATTTGGAGTGTTTGTATATATATTTACGGCCCCACGATCTTCTAGTGACGTAATTACCTACTCTCACCCTGGTATTGCTACAAGGAGGGTCGATCGTGATCAGTTTACTGATAAGGCTTCTGCGATGGCTCAAATAGATATAAAGCTAGACAGATTAATTTTTATTTATTTTTAAACTCCTGGAAAAATATTTTTCTCCCTTAATGGGATAGTAATTCAATTATGTTGACCATAGACGAAATAAAATTCTTTATATGGATGCTAATCATGATAATGATTAGGTCTTTAATTTTAGTACTTCGTGCTCAAATATTTAAACGCTTTAAAATGTCGGAAACTGGACTGAAAGAACCAAGTTTTTAATTTTTATAACTGAAGGGTTTCAGCACAGAACTAGATAACGAACATTTTTATCGAAAATGTGTTTGTTAAGTAAAAAAAATGTAAAGAATTAATTACACAGCGTGGAAAAAGGATTATTGCGAAATATTATTGCTTGATAATATAATTTCTGTTTAATTTGTTGTTAAAATGTTATTAAAAACTTAGTAAATATTTCAAGATAGTAATCATTCTTGAACCTTTGAGCATTGGGATTTCTTGAAATTTTGACTATCTTGAAATCAAATAACTTTTTCTAATCAAACATTTTTATTTCTTATTTAACATGCCCATGCGTCGGGAGCTACTTTTCATTTTGGTAAAAAGTTCAACATTCTAGTTCTAATTGGTATCCAAAACAGATTTTGGTAATCCATGTAATTTTCGACTTAAAATTCTCAGTCTATTATCTCGGAATTGGCTAATTTTCTTCATGAAACTTTTCTTATCCGTATTCAGACTTGATAATTCGGGCGAATTTTTTAATTATTTTTAAACCGAAAATTGAATTTTTTTCGCAGACCGCAGCCGAACATGTTTCAATTTCAGGTTAGTGTAAATTTCAGATTGTCAATTTCCAGATATATTTTCTCAAACCTGGATAACTTTTTTCTATCAAACTTTTTTAGTCTCAATTCAGCACTACTTCAACCTGGGAGTGGATGTTTGTTTCATATATAAACGGCCGATTTGATTTTACATAATGTTTTCTCTTGTTATTTTGGAAAATTCCCATTCTGTTGGTTATCTAGTTCTGTACTGAAACCCTTTAACTGCGGTTCGCTTCAGGGATTAAAGTGTTATGCAGAAAAAATATTACGTATACTGAATTTTAGAAAATATATACGAAACGCAGGTATCGAACATTAAAAAGGTGGGTCCTTACTCAATACAAGATATTTAAAATTTAGAGAATAACTTTCTGTAGATAATTTTAAGATTGGCATTTTTTCCTTAGGCACACCATTATATTATTTCCTCGGCCAATGGTTTCCACCTCGGTAATTGGTGTTTTCACCATTGGGAATTTAATCAAAATGCCATAGTTTAATTGCAATCATATGTATAAAATGAAACAAATAAAAAAAAACTGTTTGCCTATCTGACGCCACAATAATTAGATTCGCTTCAATATCAGATTTTAATTCTCTTGAATTAATTTCATTCTTTGGACCTTCAACTTTCAAATAGAAAAATTAAATAATTAAATCATGCATATAGTCCGTTTATTTACGCAAATTCCACAATTAATCCAAAATGTGATATGTTATAATAAATGGAATCAAATTTACTAATGCAAATTTCGGGAAATTCACTGACAATGAAATTCTCTACGACAATTGTTATTTTACTCGAAAACGTGAAATCAATAGCTTTGATTGTAGAAGGTTTTTGATCGTAGTCGGTGAACAACAAAAACTTTATTATTTGTGTCATCCAATCCAAGGAAATTTGATTCTCGAACTCCTGTCATTTAATTTCATAGCCTAGATTTTGCAATCGAAAGTTCAGCGTCATTTCGAATACGCGAATTCAGTTTAGCGAAGATAATGAGGTCTCTGTAAAATACCGCAGATATCCGAAATGTTCATCCACCTGAAAATTAAGTTTGGCTCTAGGTCTGGAGACCAAACTATTCAGGAAGGAGAATATCTTCGTGTTATAAAAACTTTTTAGAAACTAGAACATCTACACTCTACATATATTTTTAAACTTTTCAAGAAAATGTCCGGATGACTTTTTGGTGACAGACTCTTTTGTATTATGCATTGACTTCTTCCTCTCTTTTGTAGAAGGAAACTTCCATATTTACTCAAAAACAACAAAATCGAAAGGTGAAGTCTCTCTTTTATTTGTTGCTTACCTACTATGTTTCTGTTTTTGTAATTAATCTTTAAAATTAATGATTAAATTTCCCGAAAGTTGCCCTCATTTTAATTCTAGAATTAAGTTAAAACCTCACCACTGAAAATTAAACGATTTTGAAACAAATTCTTCTTCGCTGATACATATAATCTCACATATCCAGACTCCAATTATAAAACAATTAAATCGTGTAATCACTGAAATTTAATTTCAATAATGGAACGATAATCCTATTATTCAATTTAAACATTCGAAATTATAACAACATTTTGTTCTGAATAATTGTGATTGGTTTGTGAACAAATTATTGATTATTGTTATAATTAACTAAAATAGTTTCGGAAATTACGAGTTTCGCATCAAAATCCCATTAATATCAATGAAACAATCAGATTATATTTACATACATGTTTATGAGACAACAAGAATAATTCAAAGGACATAATACCTCAAAAGGGTCAAAATCCAGTGAATCCTTTTCGATTACTTCAATTAATTTCGGTTACGATTCTTATGTGAATGATTTCTGATCAAAGCAAAAGGCTTATTAAAATTGTTTTTATATCGACAGTGAAAGAAATGTTCACATTCATCCTATACGCATGAAATTTAATCTTCACATCCCCTTGTGGCTCGAAGCACTCGTTCGATTGAACCAATGGGTGGCCTCGAAAAAATGATTAAGTCCCAGTGATATACGCTCGTTATTCAAATATGTTCCGAAATAGCTAAATATTATATCCCACTGATATACCACGAAGACGAACGCGAACGCGTTTGTTTTGTAATCGAAGTTTGCAAATATAGAGCTTCATCGAATACTGAATACTTCTATCGATATTAATATCGGCTCGCGATTTAGGCGAACCGTGACGAACAATTTCAAATTTTACGTATTTTCGTGTTTACCCAGCGATATCAAATATCCCGTTCGCGTGAATTCTTTCGCTCTGATCGATGATTTCCCTATTTTTCTGGACGGTGCACTAGATAGCGCAAATTAGAGTCAAAAAGAAATCACCAGTTTTCCAGCACAATTTTCAAAGTCGAATCTGTTACTCTTTTCTGTATTTTCAAATAATAAAGAGGCATATTTTTTAATAATTGATATTGTTATATTTTTTCAACTTTATTCCATTTTATAAAAATCCTTTGAAGTTTTACAAAATTTTTTGTTTCTAGTCTATGTAAAACTTCCTCTATATCAGGCTCCGAAGATATTTTGAAATTTTTTTCACTTCTTTGCTACTTTTTTTAGTAGAGTGATATTCCTAAGTTCCTAAGATATTCCTAAGTAAATCAAGACATTTCACATATAAATTTCAAAGAAGTAAATAAGAAAAATGACCTGAATTATTACCTGAGATAAATGCTTTAAAGTATATTTCTGAATGAGACTTTATTTTATCTATAATTTTAAATGACTTATGAAGAGCAATAATCTTCACATATTACTAATAACACGTTAAGCAGGTAAAATAAAGTTTTTTTTATCAAATCTGTCAATACATTCCTATTATTCTTGTAAGCCAAGATGAATTAGGAGTCCTGCATTTGAAATTAAGTTTCTTTATTATTTTGAGAAATATTCTGTATTAATGATTTAACGTTGTTCGGGGAGCAATAAACTTTGTCTTAAATGAATAGCGTAATCTTTTTTCATGATTTAGAAAAAGACCCAAGGTTTACGCTCATTTTTTAAGACTTGATGTCTTTTATGCCCTAGTACACTATTTTTCCACAGAGTTTTAACTTCGATTTCCATTATTTTGTTTTTTCGAACAACCGTTAT
>JAWWLR010000092.1:65100632-65128203 GCA_035041075.1 Acraspis erinacei | reverse complement strand
TATATATATTGGTTTATTAAAAGTACAGGTGATAATATTTCCTCACCTTAAAATTAGGTTTTAAAATTTAAATTCAATTTAAATTCAATTTTCGTTTTAATAATCGAATACAATAGAATTCATACATGTTTAAGCTCCGAAACATTCCAATTTGAAGGATGGCCTTGCTCAATGACCTGTGTACCAATTTTATGAAAAGTATCAAAAATATTTATTTATTTTTATTACATCTTCTTCTATTTGAAAGTGCAATCCAAGACAAACAATTTCGAATATTAAAGCATTAATTTACTTACAACCTAAGTTATAGCTTTTTAAAAATGAGGAACTAAATTAATATAAAGGTTTTGAAAAAATTCAACATTATGAAAAATCTGACATTTTTGGGAACCTTTTTTTCTGTACGTATAAGCGATCCTATAAGTCCACGTTTTTTTCTTAATTTGAATAACGCAGTGGTCCCCTTCTGTGAACAATAAATCGAAAAGAGAACTATAAATGATATCAGCTTTTTACTGAAAGACAAAAAATGTAATATGTTTTAAAAAGTAGCACTTTGATAAAATTTAGTTATGTGCACCCCTGTAATTTTCATTCTACCTTAATTTACAGAAATTTATTCTATCTCCTGAAAGCTTCATTACAATTATGTTCGTCTCATTTTTATGAAAATTATTTTATTTAGAAATAATACGCAAATTAATTTTAGTGGTTCATTTTTTTAATTAAACAATGTTCTAAATAATAGTTAAGGAATTCGGGATAAACAGAATTGCCAAGAATCTTTCAAGGGATAGAATGAGTTTCTGTAAATTGAAATTCAATTAAAGTTACGACGCTTAGGTTACTATTCTAACATTTGTTGCAATAGTCAATGGATCTTTTTTGTCAATTTTATAAATCAAGTTGAAGATTAAGTAATTTTAGTCGTAACGTTATACCTAGAGCATTCTTATGTCATTGTCTCAAATAGTTTTCCAGATATAAATTTCTTTTTATTAAAGTTTTTATGTTAAAAATATTGCATTTTAACAAAAATGTACACAAATTCCTAATTCTGATTTTCCATTGGATATTTTTAAAGAAGAAAAATGAATCTGCAATTTTTTTAAATTTATCTATCGAGTCAATATTTTTCGCAGCTATAACGTAGAAGTTTTTAATTTTTTCAAAAATATAATACTAAAATGACGAAATTTTTTTCTCGTGAGCCTCAGTTTGTTATTAATTATGCAAACTAATGAAGTAAGAAAGGGAAATCTATAGACAAGTAATTGTTGGATAGGCTAGATATACTTCGTGACTTCCTTCATCTTTAAATACTGTAATTTGGAAAAGCTGAAACCTGAACATTTTCCTTCCTTCCTTTAAAGTCTTCAAAATTAAAAAGTGTTCATTTCAAAACGCTAAAAATGGAAAGTTGTTTTTAGAACCTTCTCATATCAAATTGTCTTTACTAATTGGACTTGTTTTCGCTCACATAAACTACTCCACACGTCTTTAAAGATTTTGCAATAAATTTATTTTGCGTCGAAAATCAGCTTCGAGATGAATGTAATGAAAAAGGGTGTGAGTATCGACTTTACAAGAATTTTCTAAGTTTTTTTTATAAAGCACCAGCCTGGATCCATTCGTTTGAAATGATGCCGATTCGAGGAAACTGCACCGGGCGGTACCAGAAAAGCGCTCATTCTCAGCAGTCCAATTTCAAGGGAGCTTTAAAGCGCTCGTTTATAGTTCCTGTCGGCGACTGAGGGTGGCGTGCCACTGCCGTGCTGCTAGAAATGTGCAAGTCAAACAGCTTGACTCAGCGGTTTATCTACCACCGTACACCCGCAGATGCACGCCAGTATTCGCAGCCTCGCACATTTATGACCTACACGCTTTCCAATGAGGGTTTCCACCTTTCCAAATCTTTTTCATCCAACAACTTAGTCTTATGTTGAGGGTGCTTTCGCATATTTGTTGCGGTCGTATCAGTGGATTTTCAACCGTTTTCAGAATATATTTTACCCACGGGAAACACATTTTCTTAGAGCTGTAAGATCGATCTCAAAGGGCTGCCCACCAACATCAAAATCTATTATTAAGGAGACCTGTTTACGAGCTAGGTGTAAAGTACTTCAGATTCGACATCGTAAAGGAATGCTTTTACTTTGTCGCTTCACAAAATTTTACAATCTCTGGGATAATTGGAAGAAACTGTTTTTCCCCGAAATTTTTATTATTATATAGAAAATGTCATAAATATAATACAGCTGTTCCTAGGTAATTTATAAGATTATTTTTTTTGCAACTTTCACGAATACTTCATAAGACTTTGAGGCTAGAATTGTCAATATAAAAAGAGGACCTACACGGAATTATAGTTTAGTCATTATTATAACGTCTTCTTTTTATTGCTATTTCTAGCGCGATTTTTTTAGAATTTAAAAAGTAATTACCGGGGAAAGAAATTTCGATAGAAATCCATCTGGGAAGAGCCGAAGAAAGTCGTAAAGCCTCGGTGTGTCAACGTGTGCATACTGCGTCCATCAAGTATCACGTAGATGAAAGACCTTCCAGGTTGTGAATCACAAACTAGATCTGGGACGTTTTTACGTGAAGCTCTAGCTCGTCAGAGGGAGGGTAAAAGACCCGCGGGATCGATAAGAAGAGTCGCAAGAAAAATACACTGTGACTCTAACGACGTAACGAATCAGAGGCGTATGAGCAGTGGGAAAGTTGGAGAAAGCTGACGGGGTGAGTGGCTGATAGAGGAAAGTTGCTAGGGGGACTGGCGCTACTGATCGTACCAGTTTTTACGGATTTAATAACTTAGAGTTTAATTAACTGCTGAAAGTCCTGATCGATTCTTGTCGAGTACCTCTGAGTGTCTTTCACCCCCTTCTCTTATTTCCCACCCTCTTGCCTTTTCTCTCTCTACCTTTCAATCCTTCATCATCGTTTTCTTGATATACTTCATTTCGTCTCTTTCGAGCGCAGGTATAATCCTCAGAGATTCAACGCCTCGAAGAATGACTGCGAGAGATTTGAAAAATCGAATATTTGTCAGCAGAGAGACAGTTTTAACTGATTCAACTTCTGACTATCATATCGTGAGTAACGAACTCTCCAATCCGAGAGGCGGTGCCGAGTACTCGAAACTTTTCAAGATGTGTATTCTTCTATCTCCACATTTAAGAACCAGCACTGCGTATCTCTGATATTTCGAAGAGTGATCTATGCTTAACAGTATGAAATGAGACAAATTTTGATTTAAATTTTCCAAATGACCTTATTTTCGAAAAGTTATGTTATCACCGGGAAAGATTTTAATCTAATAAGTACTTTCAATCAACGACTTTGTTATATTCTGACTTTAAAATGTTAGCTTGAATCCACAAAGAATACATGTTTGCTTGTTTTTTTTAATTTTCATTTTTAATAATATAGGTATGAATTATCACACTTAACAAAACGTTACGAAGATGGCAATAATAATAATAAATCCTTTTGTAGGAAATTCCGAAAAATGTTTTTTTGAAAATAAGTACATATTTCAAAGAATCGCTTAATCAAATAAAACATTTTAGAATCAAACGTGGACTGACACTAAAGAAAACTTGATAAAAATACATCAAACGTGTATGAGTAAGCGTAAAGAGGTCAAGTTGTTAACAAACAAAAATAACTTGTTTGCCACCTGAGAATAGAAGTCTCTTTTGAAATAATGATATTTTTTGGATGACAAAGCATTACAAAATTCAACGAAATTTCTTTCTACCTGGGAGTATTGCGAACCCTTCATCTTTTTTCCAGTTGATCTTCTTAGCTTTTAATACGCCCACACTTTTTTATAGCCTTTTGCCTTGCTCTAAGCATGCAACTCTAGCAGTAAGAATGAAATGAACATTTTACGACCATATAAACAAACCGCTCTTTCTGAAAGTATAAAAGCCATAAATCCTCTCATTTTCTACATTTTTATTCCTTTATGCTAATTTCCTCTCTTTTTTCGTTCATAATTATTTCATAAACAATTTTCAGTTTGGCGGTCTTCTTTTTATGAAATCACTTTGTTTCTTCTAGCCTATCGGGGGAAGAAATTTTTCAGATAAAAGAATATTTTTTGTGGCATTTTGGCTCACTTATTATGTACTGACTTCACCTTGGGGTTTTGAGAAAAGCAATTGAGCCATTCACCTTTGTCCGTAAGTGGAGATCACTCCGTTTCATAGAACTTGCTTTTTTCTGGTGAAAGCTGAGAACAATATCCTCAGGTTTATCATTGCAGCACAGGTCTTCAATTCATATGACTCCCTTCTACACACCATCTCTATTTCTTCCCTCGTGGGTTCTTGGTTTTTTTTAGTATCCTTCGTCATACCACTTCAACCTAGAATAGTTCGTGGTCGATGCTTTTTCCGCAGGGAGACAGTAGAAACTGTGTCTGTAGTTTCCCGCTCTCAATATCTCCTTTCTAGAATAACCAGCATTGCCCTCTCGCATTTTTGATCAATCGAAAACATGTAATGTACTGCGCGAGAATGATCTCGTGGAAAGTACGCGCTAACGGAAAAAAATCGAGGATCCTAAATTTAAAGAGGTGCGAGGGTCGAAGCCAATAGAAGGGCTAGAGCAGAATGACCAACATAAAAACAAAAATATAGGAGCTTTCTTAGAATCATGGATCTTGCGTCTACGTAATCTATTTTGGCGAAAGGAAGAAATGAAATGTTATAAATTATTGTTTTGAAAATTTAAACTTTTTCTTATTAGGTTCCTTACATGGAATGCAAAAATAAATTAGTAGAAACAACGTGTTTTCTCGTCTTATTTTCTTAATAATCAAACTGCCAATTGTTGAAAAGACTTTCCAGAAACATGATTTGCATTCTTTACTCCATCTTCTTCACACTCTCATACCCTTCTTCCTCAACGAGATTCCCTATTTTCAAGACGTCACTAGACAAACACAACGTATAAATTGAAGAGAACCTATTCTTCCAGAATAAGAGCGAGTTGCATTTGATCTTATCATCAAAATTCCGATCAGTATTTCATGGAACAATCCGCCTTTCAATAGGTTTTTGGAAAGACTATTTTTACCTATTTGGCGATATCTTTTTGGAAACAAATTCTTTATGTGAAAATCTACTCATCGATTTGAAAACATTCTGCTTCATTAATTCAGTCTACTCTCTAGGCTGATATATTTCTGGAGAAAATATGAACATGTCTTTAGGATTCTCTGATTCTTTCAGCGAGTACAACAAACCAGGCGAGATTTGGTTTTGAGTAATTCCAGAATCATTTTAGAAAAAAAATTTCTTGCATAAAAGATAACTGGTAAGGCTTTCAGAAATTGTGTCACAGATTGTTGAAGAACCTTAATCATGTCTGGTAAGTTTGTCAGATACATTGTGCCACTTGGGTTGTCGAAAGTGAAGTTCATGTTTGCGATTGGTCGAGCATAAAACCCACACGTAATATGCGCGTTCTCGGTAGCTTATTTGAAGCATTAACACCAACAGTTGAGCGGACTTTCCCACCCTCTCACACTCCGTCTGTCACTGTTCCCAATCCTATTAACGAAAGGGCGATTCGAGTAGAGGCCCGGGTGCTACTAGCTTTAATCAATCGACTCCGTTATCATCCAGTGCTCCATCGATTTCATCAAAGTTTCCTTCTTTCTGTTACCTCTTTATTCATTAACTATCCCTTCATTTACTTTTAAACCTTTATTTTCTTTTGACCCCTTTCTGTATTTTTGGAACGAATTTTTACGCCGCTGTTTTCTAGCTGGTCTCTCCTCCTGATAGGCTATTTTACATTTTCAGGAAACTTTTCTAGAGAATAACGACGTGTCAAAGATTTGTTTTGCAGGAGAGAACGTTTTATCTGAATATAAAGTCGCCGACGCGACGAAAAACATTCCTAACAGCAGACTAGCGTCTTAAAGTGACGTTATTGTGACATAAATTGAGATATAGAGTGGAACAGAGGAGAAAGTCGTAGAGAAAGAGAGGTGCGCGGGTGACAAAGAAGGTTGAAGCATCAATCGAAGCTGTTAGTCTTGATTATCATGGACAGTCGTCCTGAAAGTTCCGCGGCGCACGGAGCGAATATCAACCCCAGCCTGCCTAAGACGCATGGTCCTCACCGTGCCTACATCCACTGAAATGGACCCAGAGGGACCATTCATTTATACAAATGCCACCCTCGATTAGAATTCCTCTTACATCACTCATTACATCCTGATATATGCAACATAAGCCCACGAACACAATGTGTACCCAATTCTGTTACTTATAATCATAGATTGTCAGAAAATATATTAAATAATAATTGAAAATAATTATGAAAATTGAAAATGAAAATTGTAAGAGAATTCACAAGGATATGGATCAGAATTACATCAAAACTAAATTTCACTTTCGAATCTAATTTTCGTTGCCAACTTCTACTTTCTAGGATCTTTATAAAAATTAAAATCGTTAGGATGCTTTCAATTTGCTGTGCCCTAGAAACCTTTGATCTTAAACCCTTGCATAAACAAGTAGTTATAAGACTAAAAGATGATCTAACGAAACAAAGAAGTATCTTGTGTATAATGAAGCGCCTAACAAAGTTTCTTTAGCTTGAGCTAGGCTTTATTGAAAGTCAGTGAATATCCGCCTTAAAGATTTTGCGGGGCTGAACAAACTATCAAGGCTGTCTTCTCTGGCTCTGCTGGCCGGAAGAAAGGGAAACGGTTTTCCCCAAAGGTCGGAGGGTTGGCCGCCTTTATATAAACTCAGGAGACAAATGGGAGAGATCGTTCTGAACGCTCCACCATCGCCACAGGACTATGGAGCAGGTGTGTCGCGAAATATACTGCCAGCGAATAGGCGGCCGGTAATTAAAATGTCTCCTTTAAGAAACTTAAGTCCCTCGGAGGTGGAGAATTCACGCTCTTCCTTTCTTACCAGAACCACTCCACCCTCTGGATCGGAAAGCCGGGCTAAGAATGATTAATCTATATCTTACATTGCTCATAGATTTGTTTACGTTCGGAATTTGAATTCTTAATATCTGCGAATTGATAAAAGTAACTGTACTTTTTTTACATAATTCTTCAGATTGATTTTTGAATTATTACTCTTTTAGAGTTTAATGATGTTGTAGGTGTTTCACCTCATCTTATATAGTATTTTATGTAAGGGTTGTTAATAACTTGTAAATCTTGGTTTGAACTAACATTGCAAAGCAATTAGTAATCCACCCTCAACGATCAGTGCTAATTTAAATTGACTTTTCTTCTCGAAGTAATGATGGCGTCTTTGACACCAGCCCCGACTATGGACCCTTTCTCGTATTCGCCTTCCCTTTAAAAAGCGAAGTAACTTTGCTTTTGAAATTGTACTGCTTCTCTGAATTACAATTACATTGTTTTAAAAAGCGCACCGGTTCAAACGCTTTAAGCAATGAAAGAGGAAGGGTATAGGAATGTTGAACTCAGGAAAGAAAGGAACAAAGGCTAGAAAAGAGGAAGCGAATAACGGGGATATCCGTCAAGAATCCTTTCAATTATTTGCCGCACTAATGCACAGGGCAACTTTTAGTTTTTAATCCAACGACCGCGACGCTCGTCAGAGAGAGTGAGAGAGAGAGAGGAACTGAGACGGAAAGAGGTGGGTGGCTCGCTTTTGGCGAAACTCTTCAAAAGTGCTTTGCACGCGGCCAAAGGGAAAGTTCTAGGGCGCAAATTGCTTTTGAAATCGAGTGTGTCTACACGCTCGCGCCAGCTTCAACACCACTTTCGCACTTGGTGATTTGATTGGTCTTTAGGGGCGCTAGAACGATTCCTACCTCTCAAGATGTATTTTAGGTGCACATGATGTGGCACTTGATATATTCTAGTAAATAGAACATAAGCAATGGTCTATTCTTATACTATGTAAAGGCTCAAGGTCTTCTTTTTTCTTCGATTGTGAATAATACAAGAAGAAGGAGATGGATTTCAATTTTGTATACAAAGTTAGATGATACAAGGGAATTATATAGTAAGGTCGTTGTGGATTGTCAGCTTTTGTGGGTCGAAGCCCTCTTCGATTGGGAACAAATAAACTGGCGGTTACGTACAAGGTACTGTAAGGCTTTTTCTTTGAAGTTACTCAAGCCTTTCCAAGTGAGACAAGGCAACCAAGTGAGAACCACCCCTTAGGGTTTGCCGGCGGGAACGACGGGGCGTCGGGATGCCTGTGCAAACCTTCGACACCTCATGCCTCTGGTATCGTGGAAAGGTCTCTCGCAGTATTGGTACACCGCTTTATCGTTTTTCCCTCTATATAAAATCCATCCCGCTAACTCACACTTCGGATACTTCTTGGAAGGACAGATTTGATAAATATCTTGCAAAAATATCTTTAACAAAGTTATAACAATTAAAGTATTTCAATATGAATCAGTGAAGATGTCTGTATTAGGACTTGATAGATGTGACAAATGATATACTGTCAAACACTATTTGAATTGGAGAAGATAAATGAGACATGCCGTGATGTATTTATTTATTGTTGCGAATAGGATCGTCAATGTCAACAGTTAGAACAGTCAACCAGCGCAAGAGTAAACTTGAAATTACAGGGAGTAACTCAACGTGCCAGTGAGACATGGGCAACCGATTAATGCGACCCTCTCTATGTGCCTAGAGGAATAAATCAAAATGTTACAGATTCGCCGATAATAATGGCACCATGCTCAATCTGCATAACACTGGCACTTTTATACAGCATTCAACGCGAAAAATTATTACTACGGAGAATTAACAGTCATTTTTTACGTGTTGCGCGTGAAATGTTTAAAATAAGTTCAAAATATAACTATTAAAAATTCTTCTGCTGGAGAAGATTATAGTACGTATTCCATTAATTATGATGATAATAATGTCGTTGCTGCTTTATCAGATAGAAGAAATGTCTCGACACCCGTGCTGAAATATATCTATAGCTTTGCTAATACCTCTAATTTCTACTTGCCCAACCTCTAACCTCTAGAACCACCGTTACCTTCATATGATGCTCCTAAGTTTCAGCACTCATTGCTATGAGCCCTCATCCTCATGACTCTTTTCATAAAACGTATCTAGCCTGCTCGAAGCGATCTTATATTGAACTATGTAAAGTACTCGCTCATTATTTTTCTAGTAGCACTTACTTGTAAAAATGCAATAGCATATTGTGAGGTTGCGAAGCTTATCCGGTAACATAAGTTTCTTAAACAAAATCTAAATTTGAATCAAAATATTCAAAGATTAGAATTATATATTATAGCTCGACAATTGGCAACCCTTCAAATGAAATTTTAGAAGCCTCGCCTATTCTATCAGTCTTAGATGGATTTCAAATGGTGAAATGTTCTCAGACAGAAGAACTGCAGTTAGCATACAACAATCTGTTGTCATCAGTACTAAGTACAATTCTGTCCGGCTTTTACGCGCGAGTGCTTTTGACCCGAATGTGCTAGAGTTCTATGCATTCGTCAGTCCAAACTCCTTTAGCGTTTCCCTACCCATAGCTCGAGTTAAATACCTACAATTAGGAGGATTGCAGTTGAGGAATGTTGGAGGAACAGTAATCGCCTTTCGCGTGGAGTAGCGGTTTTGGTGGATAAAAATGAACAACCATTCACCCTAGAAGATACGAAACTACTCTTCAAATGTAAGAACAATTTAAATAGGGTTTAAGCTTGCTTTACTACTAGAAAATACGTCTATACCTTGGGAGCCCAACTACTCAAGTTTTGAAACTATGGACGAGTGTTCAGTAGTAAATAGGCTCACAGATTCCAAAAATGCATTTATTGCAGAAAAGAAACATCTGTTTGAGAAATGAAAGGTTTGTTCTCGACTTTTAAAAGAGATTTCAGTAAGAATACAATGAAGAGGGCCCGGAAATCACTTCCTTATACCACTTTCCGAAGATCCTGACTCTTTTCATTCAGTTTACCGTCCACTCTCGCAAGCTTCCTTTTTCTTCTGCTTTCTTCGTTTCCTTTTAAAATCTCTCGTCAATTAGCTAATTCTTTTGGCGACTAGTCTTCCTGTGGAATTACAACATTCTTTTATTCGCTTTAACCTTTTCAAGCTAGACAATGCGGTTTAGCAGATAAGGAGAGGCGCACGCATACTATTGCGCATGGACACGATCCCGCGCGCGAGCAAGCACAATGCCTTCGAGCGCCCTTTGACGTACCTCGCTCTGAAAACCCAACCAGCGGGCACGTGCTTTGCAAGGAATAGTGCGTCAAAGAAACGACGTATTTCGAAGCAATAGAATAAAACATGCCGAGTTAAAAGAAACTCTGGCAGAATTAGGTGCTTCGGGCTGATTATTTTAAACAGAGGAATGAGGTTTTACTGTCCGCTTGAGCGAGTTCGTCCAAATTTGTCAGAAGATGATAAAGCAACATTACATATTGTTTTTTGTCTTCCCTGGGAACGAAAATATGGCTTTAAATAGCTTTTTGTGTTACAAGTGTACAAGATACAAGTAGGTGATCAAACTTAATAATACGTAATAATAATTTTACTTCAAAAGAAGATCTTTTATTTATTCAAATATATATGTTATACAATCTTAAGCAATACTAATGAACTCAATTGAATGATACTTTTTTTACTCAATAGTTGAGGCATTGATTCAATAGCATTTTTTCTCCGCGAAAATCTCTGTAAGCTTCAATTTTTGTAGAAGTATGCCTATCCCACGGTGGGTGTAAACCAACTTTTTGTGCAAAGTCCTTGCGTATAGGATTTATTAACTTATTACATTTAAAATTCAATGGGACAATATTTTTCGCTAGAATAGTTAATAATAAAGTATAAAATATTTATTAGGTGCTTCAAGTTTGATTTATTATTGTCGTTTCTAATATAATGTTTCTGTGTAAATCTTGAAGAAAACTGATGAAAAATGCAGCAAATTACGATTTAAATCGTGGTAAATTGTGCTTATTATACTTGAAAGAGAGAATTGCAAAATATAAAGAAGAAATTCGCGATCATTTTTTCAAACCCTAGCATAATTTATCACAAGCTTCATTGGAGTTTCCTGTATTTTTTCATTTTCATAAGCTGCTGATAAAAAATATATTCGAAATGATAATAATCAGTAAACATGGCTAAAAATAATCTTCATGTACTTTTTTAACGGTTACTTAAATAAATAAATATATTTTCTCATTTATTTTGAACAGTTTCTTATTAAATTTCAAAAGCTAGTGCATAAAATCGTAAATTAAACTTCTAGATATTGTTAAAATTTATCTTAAAAATAATGTTGTGAATTTTTTAATTTTGAAAATATATTCTTTATAATTTGAAACAATTTTTAGTGAAAAAGTTTAAGGACATTGCAGTCAAAGCTGTATTAGCCCACCCGTATTCCTTAAAGTGTTTTATTTACGCTTTGGAAACCGATTTTAAGAAGCTACAAGTTTTACAGAATGTATTTTAACGAATCATTGAGAATTATAGCCTTTATACGATGATAAAGGACATTCAACATTATTAAATTGATAAGAGATTATATTTCAAGAACAATAATCTCTCTTCATAGGCGTATTAGATTACTTTTTAGCAAATATCGTCTGTCGACACATTATTTTTGAAGAAAAGAGTTTTTTTATAGCAGAAGACTATTTAGAAGGCAACGATAAATAAATTAAAGATTTGTCTCACAGAAAAAGTAGTTTCATTTTATTTATATGCGGAAATGCAATTGCTAAAAGAAACAAAGATCCCCAGAGATGGAACTGCTCATATTTGTTTTTGGGGCGGTCACAATTTCCGTTTCTTTTTTGACTGTACTATCTAAAGTGTTGAAGGTGGTGCTACTCGGCCAACGTGACGTTCATTTAGCCTATTTGTTCTTGCTCGTCCCTCGAGGGCGGACATCGATGTTGTGACTTAATTATACGCCATTCAGACTCACGTCTCTTGCGTAAAGCATCGGTACACATGAACTAGGACCATAGAAAATGACCGTACTCGGCATAAGGGTCACCTAGGATACAACATATATTTTACGTCGGGCCGTGACTAGTCTCTGAATTATTCAAGAGTAACCCCTGGTTCCAAAAGGATCCGATAAGGACACAGAGAGAACAATACGTTGCAATTTGGGGCTGCTCGAAAGGCGCCTCTAATGATAAGTATCTCGTTACGGCATAGTTGTGACGAATTGATACTGCCCCCGTGTCTAGTCCAGTCATCCAACAACGGTGATAATAGCCCAAGAGTGTCTTCGTAAGTCAGAGATCACGATACTGGGAAAAACATGGAAGCATCATTTAGGTGCCACCTAATTGCATGGGTGCTTCCTTTAACAATACAAAAGAATGGACCTTCTTCTTTTATGGAAGAGACTTCTGATCCTTTGTGTCATGGACTTTGATTAGAGTAATCCGCTGAGTATAAAAAGCAGCTATTTTCGGATTTTCCAAAGTGATCTTCTGGATCAGATAGCATGTACTTCATTAACTTTATACAGTTCATTACAGCATTTTACTTTATTTGCTTAATTACCCCCCCCCCCCTTCCAATTATATGGATAAGAATTATCTAAACATTTTTAGTGGAATGTTGAACAACTTATGTTTTAATCAATCCAAATAAACGAAATTTCTCTCATCCCGAAGTAATGACTTTATGAGCACATCATTTAGATTTACAACCTGCATGACGTGTTTCCTTGATGTGACCATAAAGCATCAGAAATATATAGTTGTCAGATGGCATGATAATGATTCTTAGCTATTACCCCTGCATATGGTGCTTCTACAGATTATAATGTTCTATTTTTATGACTGACTCAATAACGGTATACATTACAATTTTGAAAACAAGTTCATTTAACATTTATAAATATGAGCTCTATAAAATGAAAATCGTAAAATAAAACTCATGATCATTAGGAATGGAAATCTTTAAGCTAAAATTTCAGAAATTAAGAAAGGATCTAGTGAGTTTTCTTCATAGTTGATCCTTTAGGTTCATCGACGATCCTCACGGAGGTGTTTGTCGTGAAGTACTCCTTCAAAATTCTTCCACCGAAACGACAATCATGGAGTACGTGGTCGTACTTCGGAAACGTTCAACCTAGCCTGACGCAGGTCACTATCTTGATTGCTGCTCTTCAACAGCGATTCGCTGGTCTACGAGTAGATAGTTTCTGGATGACGACTAGGTTTCGTTCGTTGATTTTCAAAGGTGAATAACACAACCCTTCCAACGTAGCAATTACGCTCTGTAGCGAAGGTGCTTATTTACTCAGCAGCTTCTAGAATGAACCCACAATTCTACAATAGAGGAAAATTTCTCAAAAATTATTATACCATAAATTTCGGACCGGGCAGCTTAATTAGAAGCTTACTTATCAAATAAAATTCTAATTCTGTAATTACTTTTAACATTTATTAAAACTCTGCTCAATTTTCACCGAAACTTTTACTCATTAATCGCGTCCAATACTACGTCCCCAATATAGAAAGTTCTATCTAGGAACGTGCAAATAGAAAGATTATATCTCAAAGAGACCGCCACAGAATTGACATAATAATTTTCAAGCTTCCAGATTTTGCTTCTGAGATAGAACCTTGTTAAATTCATTAGAGTTTAAACTCTTTTAATTCGATTTCTGCCATTGAAAAGCACAACACCACTGAATAAATCATAAAACTAATACAGTAACTTTGACATTGCGTTCATAGTTTAGAGACACTTTAGGATCACAAAGGTCTAGTTAGCATTTTACTAAACATCGTGAATGGATTTTCATCAAGGACCAATTCATTCTCTGATTTTTCTCCCTCAACTCGACGACAAATTAATGAATCTCCGGTACTTCTTCGCCTTAGAGCACTCAGTACTCACGGACAATTTAGTACAACCTTTATGTCTCTTCGCTTTGCCCTTTTTCCCCGATACAAACTTTTAAATAAGGTGCTTCTGGCGAATTGACTTGTTCTTTCGACGACGCCTCTTTGAGAAGAACTGCTTTATTGAAAACTCCCTTTTCTCTCTCACTTTCTAAATTTCCGCCAAATCCCTCCATGTTTCTCTTTTTGTCTCTGAGTTTCTCTCTTCCTTTCTCGAAAACACCTTATTACAAGTTCCGAGCTTTTCAGTCTATCGGCTGCATGTCATCAACATCGTTATTGTGGTATCAATTTCCGTCAGCAATTCCAATTACTCGGTTTCCTCCTTCCTATCTCAAGCGTAAAATTGAATACAACGATTGCGGTTCCGAAGATATAGAGTATCGTCTACCAGAATGGAAGAAAGTTGTCGTAATTCCAATTCCTTCATTGTCAATATCTGTGGAATTCCCGATGAAAATTCAATTTCACGAAATTTGCATAATTTAAGTTTTTATTAGATTTTAATCTGTTCCTTGATTTTATTAAGCTCTGGCGCAAAAACTAAGATATTGGAACCCATGCTTTTAAATCATAGATCTCGAGGTTTCAGGCATTCGCCACGCCCCCCCCTTGTTCTCAGGTCTCGAATTATATGCTTTTAGATCACAGAATCGGAGACTTTAAAGCACGTAAAAGTTGTAGCTCTAAAATCACGCGCTTCCATGAATTAATATCTTAAATATTCTATCCGTGTACTATAGAAAAAATATAGTTTAGGTTTAAATTTCCTGCTTAAGAAAATGTATTCTAATTTTTATACAAACCAATCACAGAAAACTGTGAAGAATCTCTCAAGGAATAAAATGCGCCCTTCAAATTATGTTTGAATGATATTTGCAACTTTTTTTACAACGAAAATAAAATACATATATTTGATTGAATATTCTTAAAAAATAATTTTAACCCAAATAATTTATTTCTAAAGTGAAGATCAATATTTTGTGCAAGACTAATTATAATTAACAGTCATCAGAATACTTTTTCTCGAATTTATAAATTATTTTAAAATTCGCTTCATTGTTAAGTGGAGTGTACGTCGTGAACTTCCTTAAGAATGTATTAAAATTATCTCGAGTTCAAATAGGAACATTCTTAAAAATGAATGATATAATCTAGACAAATATTTCCATTGATAATTTAACTAATTTTGGAACAAAACTGAAGTTGCATTTTAGATCAAAACTATTTTATGTTTCAAACCTTTATTTAAAAATAATTGTGAAAAGTTTATGTTTTTGCTTTCTCTTTAGGTAAAAGTCGTTATTCTTATATAATATTAACGTTGTTTGCCTCATTTTATTCTTCGAAAGATTCTCTACAAATATCTTTAGCTTCTGTTTGTTCAAGAAAATTTAAATTGTGAATTATACAATCTTTATTTGTATGAAAAACACACAGTAAAAAAAGGTTCAATTTTATTGCTGAACATTTTGCTCCAACGATCATTTGGCACTTGAGGTCATAATGATCTTTCCATTTGGATTAATTTGATCTTATTTTTTGGTTCATTTGTCAGAGTAAACAAAATTGGCGACAATTCTGACACCGGTGTCATAAAGACATAACGTAAAAATGATATCTACCTGCCCGAAAGAGACAACTTAGAATAACGGATGATACTTTCTAATATTCGATTTCTTTATTTTTTAACTTTTCAAGTACACTGCATGATCAGAAACCATAAAATGCTTGCATGTGAGCTGGTACTCTGAGAACCTCAGCCATCTTGGTTTCACTTCATACGTGATCCCGCATCAGATCATTATGATCTCAAAAGTTGATCATTCACTCTGGCTGATCAAAATGCTCTTGAATTCGGTATCATTTTGAACACTTTTTTGTACTGTACATTTCCCGAAAAAAATTTTTCCAATATATGCGTACCAAAGAAAGTAGAAAATTTGTTACGGAATAAGCCGAGGCCTACAACATTAGGTTTAATAAAGAATTTCTACCTGAAATATATATTTTTTAATTTCACCATTAGTTCCCTTCCAAATTAGTTACGATTGAACTTTAGATAACTATAGTACATTCTGTAATGATCGTAAAATTATTCAAATTCTAATTTCCTGGAAAGCTATTTTTTAAAAGATAAAAATGTCTAACTTACATGAGGATGTTCACAGTGTTCACCCAAGTTAAGAGTTTCTCGTAACTAGAAAGAGAACCGCTATATAGTGAATAATAAAAAAATTATTTATTTTTAAAATCGTTTTATAAAACATAATAATATGCAATAGGCAGCTCTAAATTGAGAAGATATTATGCCAAATTTATTATTTGCATCCAAAATTAATATCATAATCGGCCGTCCTAAGATCGGATAATGCGCTCAGGGTCTTCAAGGATAAAATCCTTCCAACACAGAATCACCTTATGACACCATCTACCTTTACGATCAAGCTTAACGTTGAATGTATATTGAAACAAATTTACCATTACCCTTTCACTAATAAGATCTTACATTCTTTGTTCCAGGTAAGTTTAAGTAATCGTCCCTAAGGAAATCGCTTTCTTTTCTGAGTGCTTTCGTACGATTGGGTATTAATCTCCTGATTGGTAAGTTTCAACTGGAAAACCTAAGCTAATATCATAAAAGAGATTTTTAAGAATTTAAAATATTCATTTAGCCACTTACGTTTAATTTTAAAATCAGTTTTAAAGAGCAAAAAAATTTCAACCTGAGATACCTTAGGAGTTGTAATAAAGACAGGAGAAAAACTAAGTGAAACTCAAACTTTTTTACACTTTTAAATATTTAAAAGCAATTGAAGGTGCGATGAAAAGTTTTTCAATCTCATTTATTGCTACGGAGAGTGGCTAGGTACTTAATATTTAAAAAACAAAGAGGTTTACTGTCAAGTAAGATTCTAAAAAATACATTCCATAAATTTGATAAAAGCTTCCTTCAAATATTAAAATTTTGAATATATTTTATACGAATTAAAAAAAAAACATACCGACATGAGTATTGCATTATTACATCACGAAATATGTACACAAGCGAGCATTAGTCTGATTAAAAGTACCTAGAATGCGAGTTGGATACAATGAATATTGTAGACGAAAATCAATTTTCTACTTCGACATTGTTATTTAAATGTGAGTGTCGATTTAATAGATGAACAACTCTTTTTTCCAAAATATGTAAGAGGTCTTCATTCCCATATCCATTACTTCTAATAATCGTGGAATCAGGATTGTGTACCTTTGAATCACTTCAGCATTCAAATACATATTCGTATTTTCAGTTCAGCATTTCCGTTCAGACATTAATTCAATTTGTCAATTTGCATGATTACATGCAATTATTGGCGTTGGGTGTGATCGTTCATGTTCAACATCAAGTCGTGGACAATTTGATTAAAAGCGACACAAATTGCTTACTGGCATTTATCCCTCGTATCAATTCAAAATTGAGACTCCTCTTCGAACATCAATTGAACTCTTCTATTATATATACTCTAATTTCCAAAAATTTTAATAGAGACACCTGTCGTTTTGATGGATCAATTGTGGAACTTGTTCTGGATGTTAGTAATAAATTTAGTATAAAACAACTTTACAAATGCTATAAAGCTTATTCAAATATAACAAATGGAAATAAATTATTGTGCATTACTTTCCTATAATTTTCTGGTGAAGGAAATGCCTTCAAGGGTCCATATTATTAGTCTTTTTGGTTTTCAAAAGGTATAACTTATCTAAATATATGCTTTGTTCATATCAGAAACTAAGCTGCTTTCTTCCTCCGTAAGGGTGAAAATCAATTTCACCCATTAATACTTTATTAGAATACTATAGGATTTTCATTCAAGGTTCTGAAGGCTCTATAGAAAAATACCTTCAAAAGATTTAGATTTTTATCTAAATTATGAATAAATCAGAATAAATCATACCTTCTTGTATGATAGAGAAATTAATTTACCAACTACGTGCCGAGTTTTAGAGTAAGAGGATAGAATTTTCTTGATCTGGGTCGAAAAATAATGAAAATTGGAATTCGTACTTTAGAGTGTGAACTAGTAAATTAGCCTTTAGCCACGCATTATGGCCTTGGGATATGTAACCATAGATTAGAGCTCAAATGCAAAGCGAGGATCGCCGTAAAAGCTGTTATAATCTTATCGCTAGCGACCAGAAAGACAAAACCGCTAAATAACGCTTTTATCCTATTACGTGTTATTTCGTTCATGTTTGTGTATTAACAAGGTTAAATCTTCTTTAAGCTTAAGATTTCCAAAGTAATGTATGTACTCGTAATATTTGTAAATTATAATGTACCAAACATCTGATAATCTTTTAATAGTCGCCACCTTTATAATTTCTCTAGCGGTCTAATAAGAATCTATAAATAGAACTTCCTCTGGGATATTATCTATTACAATTGTAAGCAAAATATGAGTTTTTCGTCCACAATATTTCGATCAATAGAAAGATATTTCCAGCCTAGTCGCATATGTACCCCCTGGTAGAGACAATACATAATTAACGAAAATGATCGTCATGAGCGTTCAACGAACTACCTGCTACAATGCAAGCCACGTCAATACCACCTTTCCAGTAACAGTAACATTCTTGATAATAAAAAAATCAGTTATAACCTTTAAGCCAATTAATAATTCTTGTTAACTCGTTACCCGTGACCGCTAAAAATAATAGCTGAATCGTCAGTACGATACCCCGAAAAAACTATTCTATTTTAGAAACAGTTCATTTATTAATTTGTAAATAAATAAATAGGATACCTGCCTTAAGACTCTTATGAACGATTCAGGAATTGGACTCTCGCGCCTGTTGATACTATTTGACACTTTTTTTTAAAGATTCCACTATTTTCTCGTAATTTCCTGATAACCTCCCTATTTTTTCGCTCGCCCTTGACCAATACTTTTGAACTTCTTCGCGCACTAAAAACTTTGGTGCGACTTTTGTCACGAATGCGATTTTTTTTATAGCGAACAGTTGACTGCTAATACTAGTTTTTATCTCTGCAGTGATTCCTAGCCCTAACAATTTCAGTATGCATTCGAATTTATATTTGAGGATACATTTCTTACATGCAATGTTGTAGAAATTTATTCATGATTTAGTAAAATGTTTGTGATAGGCATAAACTATATCTTGGTGGTAAATATGCAGTTGTGTAGATAGGAAACGATCAAAGCAATACACTCCAAACACACGTTTGGTCCAGGGTCATGGTGTAACTAATATTTCCTAGCAGAGACACAGGTTGGTTTGCCCTGGTTGTTTCGAGTTCAGAGTCCAACGCATTAACGAAGATAGTGGCTCCGCTCAAACGTATAATTGCAGGACGAGGCAATTGAGAGGCTCCCTTAGGAACCGCTTTTTCCACCACCACCTCCTCCTCACACCTCAATCCTCGACCACACGGTAAACCATTTGCCTCGCGATTCTCTGGATAAGATGCCTCCTTCTATCCACATTGCTCAGCCAAATAGATGATCACCTAAACTGTCGATATCACTGTCCATCCCACTTGAAACATCACTCGATTATCAGTGTTCGTTCCCATTATCTTCAGACATTGTCACATTCAAGCAAAATTTCTGTCTTGGAATTTCAAGTAAAACTCTACAATTTCCATCTTTTTCGCTGAGATATTTAAAAAAATAAAAAGCATGTCTTAATCCTTATTTGAAATAGCGCGCGAAATCCTAAAGCTGTAGTTCCAGTCATTGATAATTTACATGAGTGACTAGTCCCGTGAAAAAAATCCCGCCATTCATTAACACAAATGATATATGGGATATATGGTGAACTGCACTAATCCTTAAATCACTTTGCAAGAGACAGCCAGAAAAAGGTTTTATGCAATTTTTACGAATTCAATGTAATACATGTTGATACAAAATTTGAAAAATGTATTTTGTGATCTTTGCAAGGTATATGTGGCACTTAATGCTTATTCACAAAAGTTTCTGTATTGTAATTTTTATCTCATTACCAGAGGGTCTAATATTCACCTCGAAGCCTTCACCTACGAGTAGTTTTGCATCATGAAACTCATTGCAATTCAAAATTGATTGTAATGAGTAATGTTCAATTTTTGGCTTTTTCAGTGTTTTGTTTTGAAATGTTTATACAGTTCTGAAAATTTCAATTCACCATTTATCGTTTCAAATTTATAATGTTTTCAGATAAAAATTAAAAACGGTCCACTGTAAAATCTTCACTGTTTGAACAAATTGAGTTTCGTTACAAACTTGCAAAGTTTAAGCGGCAGTTCGAAATTACTTCTTAGTGTAGGGTTGTAATATAAAATGAATTCCTCTCAAATTCCACATTCTCGGCATATATAGTTACGTATAGAGACATTTAACAGAATAAACTTCTGGTATTTTAAGCCCTGGATAAATCTTTGAGGGTAAAAACGAGCCACAGCGTCACTTTTGACGTTGGATCTTCCATAAGCCATTTTTCGATAAAAACGCATCTTAAGTTGACGAGTGCCATAAGCGCGCGTGTTAAAATTGTTTTTCAAACATAAAATTTACCCACTTACGGTCACCCTTGGGATATAAGTACGAAGTCATGAGATAAAGCAGACAATTAAGTATGATTTTTCATTAAAACACCAAAATTGATACGCTTAATATTTGTTCGCAAAAACATGAATACCTCCTGAACATATGATTTCCCTTACTATAAACTCCGAAAATGATCGCTTAAATAATAAATTAAGCCTAGGCTTTGGGCCGACTCCGTCTCCTTACGGGTTCGATCCCCGCCTCGCACTCTTGTAGAGCCTCGGCGTCCCATGCGATGAACAATAGCCTAGCAAGGGAGCTTTTCATCTCCGTAGAGACGCGGGACCGATAGCTCCAGAGAAAAAGGTTCTCTAAGTACTTAAAGCTGTTGCTGTTGGTAGTTCGGAACCCACCTTAAACTGTACGTCCCCCTCCCACCACCAAGTAAGTGTGTAGGGGTTGTGTAAAGGAATATGGAAGAAGTTACAAGAAAAATTTAAACCCTTAGGGGACACATTGGAAGATTCCATTCCACTAAAGTCAAAGCCTTAACAATTTCAGCACTCCACAAGTGATAAATTCCATTTGATGAATGAATTCGCGTTCCAGGTGATTGAGGTTCTTGGGATCGTCGGAGAGATTGTTTGAGAGAGAGAGAGAGAGAGATTATCAGAGATTTTTCTCAATCACCCTCTAATATAACTCAAGTCTCTAAAACTATTACCGAAACTAACGGAGTATAGAATTTCGTAGAATCGAAACTGTTCATGGCTGCTCTGCATGGAGCGTAAAGAACGGATGTAGGTAATTTATTCGAATTGGTTAAAGTGCGTCCATTAATAAGCAATCCGCGATACGAACCGGAGCGGTACAAGCCCCATATTAGTTGCCAAGATAAAGAGCAAGCTTGTGGTGGTGGATTCCCTCCTTGGCAGTAAGGGAACTGGAAAAGAGAAAGATAGACTGAGCTGAAGGGGGAGGGCTAGAATGGAGTGGCGGATCTTAATGGCGCTTATTACTCTCGTCGGAGCCTTCTAATATATATCCTCTATTTTTCGCCCGTGGGGAAATCAAGTACGTAATGCTGCATAATTAGTTACAGTCGCGTTACTTAGCCGTACATTATGCACGATCAAAGTGACGAAGTACCTATAAGTGAATACAGGCTTCGCATTTATTAATGTGTTACTCCCTTCTAATTTCAAATGGACACAGTTTAAAAATTGGCTCTTAATCACAATTTTAATTTAGTGACGCGGCTTTTTCTATTTTCTTTTGATTTAAACTTTTTCATACTGGGATTTTGACCTGGTAATCTAAAACAACCTGGGAATGAGCTGGAATATAATTTTAAAGCATGGATTTACTCATTAAGTACATTTTTAAAAATAATTTAATCTTTCATTGATTTTGGCAAGATTAATTGGATAAAGAATTCGTGAACGAATTCTTCTTTAGATAGCGTGATTCCTGCTCTATAAGAAAAAGTTTGGAAGTTACCTCCACTTTCTCTGGACTTAATTGCTAACTGACTTGTTTTTTTATGTATATTTTTGAAAGTGAAACGTCACTTCAATGACAAGGGGCCCGACTGAGTAGCATGTGAGTAGAATATCACGTTCTTGTAACTTTCATATGAAGCTGCTGTGAAGCTAAATGTGAAGAGATTACGACGGGTTAATTGGCAGTGGAAATAGCGGCTGGTTTTGGAGATGGTATAAAGGAAATGGGGATACTCGGTAGAAGCATTGGGGAATATGAACGTCAAAATATATGGTACAATGCTACAAAGGTGGTAAAAAAACACAGGGGAAATATGATTTTTGTGCAGTCAGCTATTTAAGGAGGGCGGGAGGGGAATGAAAAAGATAATAGAGAGATAGTTTTTTATGAGAGGAAGATGAAATCGACTTGAAAAAACGAGTACCTTAATCATGTCGATGGCAAAGGTCAATCTTATAAAATTCAGTTGCCTTTAAATTCTATTAAAATTAAATCGATTTTTTGGGTTGATGCGATATTAAAAAATCAAGAATGCTATTTGCGCGAATATTTCGCATAAAAGTAGCTAACACGAGGGCATCAGCTACCTTCTACTTTTTAGCGAGAGTATCCGGGCAGAGCCCATCAACGCCACTCCCCTGCTGCAAGCTTTGAATTTTATTGCCCTGTCGTAAATTATTTTTTAGTAATATCTGCGTTGACGAGAAACGCGCATTATTATCAATCATATCGCCTGTAACTTCAGCGTATGTAGGGGCGGCGTTATACTCACTTCTATCATACATCCGCTCGTCGGCCCGTGAATAAGTAATAAGAATCGGATGTAAAATGTCATCCCGTGTCGTCTCGTGACCTGGAAATGGTCTAGATTGCCTGTTTTCGGAGAGCTAGGAGACAACAGCATGACCTTTGTACTCAGAAGTTTGAGGGAATGATTAACGTGAACTTTAATTAATTCAATTACACTGAAACATCGCCTTTTGATCTCGACACACGTTGATTGTTGGATCCAATACCTTTGGTCCTATCATTTGTCACTTTTTTCCTGTTTCTGAATTCTACCCATCTTTACCGCGATCTTCATACAGTTTTATCTTTGGATTTCTGAATTCTTTTTTAAATTTATGGATTCAATAATTGAGAGCAGATTTATCTTGCATTTTTTAAATTTAAAATCCCAATTAACGTTTCTCACTTGAATAATTGATATTACCAAGGATTGTAGTTAACAATTTAATTCTTAGGGTAGCATTATGGTTAAGAAATAACCTACTGTTGTCAAAGATATTATTACATAAACCAAGTGCTCGAGTTCCCTGAAGTTTAGTTCTCCAGAAGGACGAATTGTCCGAGCTATCGTTTGGTGCCGTTGTAGTGTCCGTATCCTCATTTACGATTGGTGCTCGATTGCAATTTTGACCCAAGTACGGAACGCTCGTCTTATCGGATTTACCGGAGACCTGAGTTAGAGAGGGATAGTACCTCGGTTAGGTGGAAAGTTGAGGTTGGGGGCTTTACTTAGCCGTAATCGGAAGATATTGCCGGGAGCACAGTACCGAGGGCACTTTACCAGCCGCCTTAAGAAAGCACTAGCTTTGCAAGGCCCGGTAGCGCCGTACCAGACCGTTATTAAAAGGCCTTTATCTGAAACTCCTTAAACCCTTGGCTGAGAGTGTTTCTGTGTCAACCTTTGTACTTTTTAGCAGGGATCTACAATGGCCATATGTCTGTTCAATGAACACCATTACTATGAGTCATCCCTTGAGCAAAAGACTGCGCGAACGAGGCAGGCGCTTCTTAATTTCCCTAGGAAATTACACCGACTCTAAGAAAAATATACCACCTGGAATATTGTCTACTGTAGATCTTAAGGCAGATCTTAAGATTGCCTGATACCCTACAAGATACCCTGATACCCTACGTATGAACGTAATTTACAGTACTTGGTGGTGCCACACATTATTTATTTCCATTGTTCGAAGATGATATGTTACCAATAAATCAAAGAATAACAAAAAAGTAGTTAGTTATCAGAACATCAAATTGAGATCCATATTATTCCTCTGGAAAGAGGCTGCAGTCTGGAAATGAGTTTGATATCGAAGGGTATAACAACTGAAATCATAAGAGAAAGGAAGTTTTGAAAAAGACCTGAAGGGTAGTTAGGGAATTGTTTGTTTCTGCTTCCGTCTATACCGCTTCGGCATTGCCATTGAATCGAGTGAAAGCCACGGGCTGTTGTGCAAACTCGAACCTTGATTGAAAAGCTCCGCACTAAAATATTGGAAGATAAATCAGAAGGTCAGGATCCCGACATTCTGAGCTATAAAATGTCAGTCTGGAATCTTATCATGTTATCGTACCCTTCACTTGCACCTCATTTCATCCCAAATTTTCTTTCAAACACCGATCCTAGATCATGGTTGTTCATAATTTTTTAGCCATAAAAATGCATCATCCGTCAGTATGCAGTCTCATTATTTTGTCACGATGAAAGGATTCGCAATTTTCTTAACTCGCCCCTTTTGCAAGTCTCTTTTGGGTACAAATTTTCCACTCCCTATAGTTGTTTCATATTTCCGAGTAATTCTACTCCGTTCGCCAATTATACCCTAAGTATGTGAACTCGGTGGGACATATCCCTCCTCATCTTTCGCTTCTTATCCGAGATGAAAGGGGACGCTCAGAATAGCGAATGTCGAGTCAAATTTAGCCATCGTATAAATCCAGTTTCTCCAACTCCTCAGGATTCCAGGGTAATTTAATTTTCCGAGGAACCACCATGCTGGGAAAATGTATTTCTTTTTTACGCATTTTCTGGCACTTCTGCAACTCAAAGTCCTATCAACTATATTTCCCAGATTCATTTTCATATTATTTCTTCATAATCTGTTGAAAAGCGTGAAAACAGAGTTAATTCAATCGCCTTCTAATTATAATTTTGTAATTAATCAGCCCGAGATTTCTGACTGTAGCTCTGCAGATGATAAAATTGCTTTTGTTGATTTATCTACAAGTTTTTAATTTCTTATCGACTCAAAATTTTCCTCTCCCTTCGAAACTTACAATTTTTTCGCGAATGTCCGAAATTCTCGTAAGGCTAAAGCATTTCTTACATTAAAAGAATTTCAAGATTTTCAATGATAGAGATCTGAAGTGGCCGTTACTCAAACAATTGTTTTGGTCCAGCAAAACAAGATGGAAGCTGCTCGGGTAAATGATAAAATGCGGGGGTTTAACTTTAACGGGTCAGAAAACAATGAAGCTGGCGAAAAGAAAGCACTGTTGTTTGAAATACCGCTATATCGTGGATCTAAAAAATGCAGGTTGTATACGAGTCATAATGAAATGAAACGCGATGGAAATATTTAATCAGTTTGTCCACGTAGAGTGCTGCTACTGCCTGGCATCCTGTCCTTAGTGAAACTCCTTCGACCACAGAGAACGTTGATTAGAGACCTTTTCTTTTCTTCACTTTTACAAATCTACTAACTCAGTCAAAGAGCCCCATTTTTTTCTCTTTTAATATAAATAAACAACTGTATTCATCACTTCAGCCATTTTTCTTTTAGTCAGCTCTTTTGGTAACAGATTAAATGCTTAACTTTCTAGAAATTTTCGTTCAACCATTTATGTTATTTCTATCGATTATAAAAAAGATCTCGTCGCCGCCACCGCTGTGTCAGGAATCGGGGCCCTTGGGCCAAAATTACCCCGCGGGCCATATTACCGCGATCGACATATTACTCCACGTGTAACATTACCCCAGATGCCACATTCCCGTATGTGCCATATTTTTACTCTAGTTTATGTTACGTTATTACCCTACCTTCTACTTCTACTCAAGTCTCTCTGTACCCCTAACCACGCCGTACCATGCTGAGATAATTTCACTACGCCCTACCTTTCTAGCCCTTTTTCCCCTTTAGTGAAATGTCAGTCACGGCTATCACATGGCATTGACACAGCCACCGTTCTCTATTATATCTTTTCGCTCTAACTCCAACTACAACTTCTCTCTAACCTTATACAACTCTTACGCAACCTTATACAACTTTCCGCCAAACTTATACAACATTTTCCCTACTTTATGTGGGTTTTCTTCTACCTCATGTCGCTTTGTCCTAACTTTATGACATTGACCATACCTAATTTTCTTTTCCACATATCCTGCACTTACGCCATTTGGGAGTACCAAACTGTGTCGGGAATCAAGACCTCCCAAAAAAACCCTACCCAGCATCGTTACCCTCACTATATCTTAGCTTATCCGGCCCCTTTCCCCTCTTTTAGAGCGCCATACCCAGATACCGCCTTTTTTCCTCCACTCTCAGATAGGACCTTTTCCTAATTTGAATTGAGATATCATCTTTAGCGTATATCTTCCAGTGCAACCTTTAAGGCCTTCCTTTTTCATTTAATGAATAAAAAAAATACATAAGAAATAATTATTAAATAAGTTTCTTCGATTTTTAAGTCTCATTTTCGTTGACATGTAGATACTAGTGATCCCCTTCCCGCCTCCAGGCTTTCCTATGCTTTATTTCTATTTTATGACTTATTTGAAAACAGTTTTTAATCAAGAAGATAATTAAAAATTAAATTGTAAAATTAATTACGAATAAAATAAAAGTCTTTAGTCCTACATTTTCTTATTCATTGACACGTACTACTTATCCCCTTTACAGTTATTTTTTGACACTTTTAGCCTTATCCTTTTAGTAACTTAAAAGGGTGATCGGATTTCCAAGTGATTGAGAAAAAGTGATTTATTATCTTATATTGTATGCACTTAGTTATTTAAACATAACTGTGGTCTATTGTATAGAATGTGACTTTTTAATTAATATTTATTGTAAATTTCATATTTAGTATTGAAAATTACTAACCTTTTAATTTCTAGAAATTTTTCAAATGAAAATTTCTACGAAAGACATGTGGCAATATAAACATACATGAATATAAACTTGCAAATAGTAAGCGTTATACTGGGGATTCTATGTATATTATATTGTATTGTATTATAAAAAGATGTCACCGCTATTTAAAAAATCGGGAAACTCTAAAGGTGTACCACTGTGTTGAAGTGGGGGCACACAGCAGAAATGAAACTTTGATGGATTAACTTTGAAACTTTTCATGAGGAACCGTGCAGAGTGAGAGGGGGAGAGCATATACAGGCTTTGCTTATCGTGACAGTTGTGGGGTTTCCAAGAGGATTCTTTAAAGCAATCGCGAATCGCCGCACAAAATGGAGACGCGAATAGATAGAGAAGGTATACACTAAACAAAGTATACTTTTAAGAGAGAGGCAGAGAGATATGAAATCCGTTCCTTCGTTTCGTAGTCCATTCATTTTTTTTCAATTCACTCCGGTCCCAAAAGAAATTTTACTTTCAAATATTAAAGGGGGTAGGCGCTCTCAAGCGTTTAAACAGTATAAAATATTTCCAATGATAATCGCTAAAGGCTCATAAAATTTTTAATGTTAAAAATATGATAAACATGGTGGTATCAGGCGCAAAGTGTTCAGGGCCGCCGCCGGAAATAAAGTGGCACAAATTTGAAGAAAATGTTTAAATACATTTACTCTTCACGTGATAAAGCTTCCATCTGAAATTATTAAA
>JAWWLR010000092.1:65076255-65091734 GCA_035041075.1 Acraspis erinacei | reverse complement strand
ACGGTAGGAAAATAATCTATGAATGCAATTTTTGTTTTCGAGGGCTAATCCTGCTGCTGATATATAGGGCGCACTCGAATTGAGCCAATGGTCAACCCCCGTTACCTCTCTATATTGAGCCAAACGGTAAGGTAGTAGTTCTCAGTCGTCCTAAATTGATTTAGTTTTTTAAGGTTTTTTAAGTTCTGTCAGAACCCTGACGTGCTGGGTTTTTTGGACCTTTGGTTCGGATTCAGCGACCCAAAAAACATATAATCAACATGGTCTGACCCACGGAATCGAAAAGAAAATTTTATAAGTTTTTTAAGGTTATGTCAGAACCCTGAGTATCTGGGGGGTTTTTGGACCTCGGATTCAGATTCAGCGACCCAAAAAACATATAATAAACATGATCTGACATATAATAAACATATTCTGACCCCCAGACTCGAAAAACAAATTTTATGAGGTTTTTTGAGGTTATGTCAGAGCCCTGACGTGCTGCGGTTTTTAGGACCTCGGATTCGGATTCAGCGCGTCAAAATCCATAGGAAAGCATATGTCGGATCCCCAGGTCACGAGACTTACTTTTTGTGTGTGGCTGTGTTATCAATAAACGGGTGGTGCCATACTTTTCATCAGCAATGTAGTCTCGGTTAATATTCATCACTTCAGACCTGTGTATTCAGGATAAGTGTAACACGGGTAAATAATGAATTGCTAAAATATCAACAGATATCTTTAATCCTTCATACATGAATAATATCATCAAACATCAATAAATAACTAGGACATCACATCCAAAGATTACTGAGAATTGCCCATATGTTTTTTGAACCTGTTCATACTGATGGTAACAACTCTTTAAAGCACGTGCCTTTTTGAGTAATTTACCCGAAACATAGTCTGAACAGTCGTGCATGCAACACATGTTGAGAGAACGCGACTCAAACTGTCTTTGTAGGAGGCATTTGCATTTGAAAACCAGGAAGTCTCGGGACTTGCCTCTTAGGAAAAGCGAAGTATAGGGAGTCAGGCTAGCGGGTGTTCGGAGCAACTAGGGGTGCCTGGTTCGCTGCTGCTACGGCCGTTTTAAATATTCAATGGCGTCACGTTCTCAACTCAGCATGCAGATTAGCAACGGCGAATCACACGTTCCTTCCTTGTGAAGCTTGATTTTGTATCCATCCTTCATACACGCTTACACATACTCATACATACTCCCAGGCTCAACTCCACACTATTTATGCATTCAGCTCACGCTCACTTGCTACCAGATTCACTTCTCTCAATATGTCCAATAATTGTTAAAAGTATTTTCAACTTCAGCGTTATAAAATTCAATAAACCCCATACCCTTTCCAGAATTTAGTCATGCTGACAAATCTTTACATGGAAAATCGGGAATGAGAGTGAATTTTTTTGCTGCGGAAATTCCTTTAATTCCTAATTTCCCTAGATAAACTTATCCAATCATTGTAAATATCCCTCGATATCATAGGATTTTGTGTGAAATTGAAGAAGTTTTTAAAATTATTAAATTTAAAGGCTAATTAAAAAATAGTTTAATTTTCTAGACTTCAATTGGATAGTATTAATTTGGAAGCCTATTAATTTGTAATAGTTTAATTTCGAACTTCAATTCAAACCTATCCGCGAGTCTTTTCTTTACCTTTTGAAAATTTTTTAATTGAGTATTTTAAACCGAACGTTTTGATTTAGAGTTTAAATTTCTCAACCTTGTATATTTTAGAAATCAAGGGACTAATAAATATAAAATTTTTAATTTGTATTGTTTAAAATTCAATAATTTTCGCTCAAAACCTGATATCAGATAACTTAAAAGCTGTATATTTATAATAGATTTATAAAATAAATCAATAATTGGTATTTACAATTGGTTTTTACTTTACCTACCTTTACTTACCTACATGTGAGTTAAATTTTCACATTTGGAAGAATTCAAAATCTAATAGAGTTAGCCTAAATTGTTCTATTTCAAGTTTAAATTGCTCAAACTTGATATTAGATTATTTTAAATGTATAAAGTGACATAAAATCCCACAATATTTATTTGAAACCTCATCAATTTAAACAATTTGATTTAAATTAAAAGCAATAGTTGAGTTTTTCGTATTTTATTGATATGCTAGTAAAGTTAAATTAAACTATTAAAAATTGAAAATTTTCAAATTTAAACCCCTAGTAGGACAAAAATCTTATTTTTCAAACCTTTAATATTGAAAGAATCGAATTTCTAAGATTTTTAAATTCTAACTTTTAATGATCGAGATGAAATACGCAAAAAGTTAAAGAGTTTGTATCTGTCAAAGCGCTCTACAAAAAGTCTCTTGACGCTTTATTGTACGCAGCGCTTTTTTCGAAATATTCACTAAAATATGAGTCAACTTGTCTATAATATTATATTTTTCTAAACCAATTTTTTTATAAAATTCTGTAAACAAAATTTAAAAAATTTTAACTTTAGTAAACTATGTTGTTCTGGAAAAAATACCAGTATAGTCAAATTGAAATAGAAAGGCTGTATTGTGAAACTTCTTAATAGGCCAGTTTTTAGCCTTATCCAATTAAAATTAAAAGCCTTAATTATTAAATATTTCATTTGGAAACGTACTCAATATTGTATAATTTTATATTAAAAAACTGTACTTTAGAAATGACACTATTTCAATCACTCAATTTTGTACATTTTTATATTGAGAACCTTATAATTTTAACCATTTTTATTGGGTTTTTTTCAATATGATAAATTTCAATTGTCCAAAATGTAAAATTGTTTAATATTTTCTGAATTTCGAATAAATTCTGTTTAAAAATATTCAATTCGTATTATTTTCTACTTCAAGACCTCGATGGAGTAGAAACCCAGTAAGTGGGCACAAATTATCAGGAACGTTATTAGAACGTTTTAGAAACGTCGTAAGTCAGGCCAATTAACGTTCTAAAAACATACAATGTTCCAAAGACGTTTTTAGGACGTATTTGGGAGATTCGACGTTTTCTGGACGTTTTTTTGCCTGACTTAGGACAGGTTTTTGGACGTTCGAACAACGTCTTTTAAACTTTATGTCCTAAAACCGTCTTTACGACGTTCTATAAACGTCTTTAAATTTCGCGTCCGCTGGGAAGTGTTCAATATTTATGTCCTACATTTTGCAAATGTACAGTTTTAAATTTTTTACTTGTATATTCTCTAATTTGAAAATCTTTAAATATAGGCTTTCTCCGCAGTAGACTCGTTAATTTAGAGATTCTTTTTTTAATACTTCAAATAACAGTTTTGAAGGTTTTTTTATTAACAAATGTAAATTACCAGGAGTTCTGATATTTTATGAGCTGCGCTGGCAGAATATAATTAAGCTGAGATCTAATTCCATGAAACAAAACATTTATTATTACCAAGAGTGTTACCTCAATGAAAAATGAGAAACAAATTCCCGCATTGACATGAATTTATTCAATTCTCTCAGCTCGTTTTTCACCTTCTGTCTTTGTTTCACCTTTTTTTTCGCTGACGCGCCGGCTGTTGTTTTTCGCTTTCGCCAACCGCGCCTTGGATCTTTAGTTTTAATTACCAAGGAGCTCTGACGTTTATTGCTGCTTCTTGCGGCACTGGTGGAGCCAGGGGTTGAGTTAGGGGCAGGTTTCGCGGCAACCACTAGGGTGTTTCTTCTCCCTTTGCCAGGCCTAAGGGAGAGCTTCTACTTGGAGATGAATTCCCGAAAGCAGACAGCCTGCAAAATGAACTACTCTGAAGGACGGTATAAGCTCCCGTCGCGGGCATTATTTTTCATAGAAATTGTCGCAACAACCTTCCACCTGCCAAGTACACTCGTTCTGCGACGCGCACAAGATAAATGCAGCAAACTCCACTGTCCCGATTACTATTCCTTTCTTCCATTGTCCTCTGTCATGGAAGCGTCATATAAAGACTGGACGGTTTTTCTTAACCATTGTGAAATAGTTAATTTTTCACAGGTTCCTCCTCCTCCCTAAACGTAAAGAATATCGATTTATTCTGCTCTAAACCGTTGGTTTATCTTCTCCTGACACACTTTCAATTGAATTGTTTTAAATTAATCTTTTAAGAGAGAATTAAAGAGGATTAATTTTTTTCTAATGGTGTACTTGATATGTAAATCAAAAATTAAAGCCAGTAATGTGCTCATTGCAAAATTGATGTGTGATAAAAATAATTGATATGTGTGATAATTGATGTGTGTTGCAAAAGTGTGATAAACTACTTTTGATGAGCATATTACGAAACTGATCTACTTGATTCTGAATTTGAAGTACTTGATACGACTTTCATCGTCAGAAGCACTAATTATGGAATTGAGAGCACATCATAGTTGGAGTTTGAAACAGTTTACTCTTCAATCCACTTGAAGACCTGATCGATATAAGGATTCTCTACGATGCGTGCTTATCCAACTGGTTAATTTGCCGTACGAAAACGCTTCGACGGTTTGTAACTTCTGAACGCTAACATGACCCTAACCTCTTGAATATAACCTCGAGGACTGGTGAATCTCTCAAACCAACTTTGTCGAGAATGGTATCTGTATAGGAAACCTCAACTTCCTTGCAGTCCTCTACCGAGTGTGTAATGTCGTCATGAATCTATGAAAATGTACCATCAATCGTCTCGACCTCCATTTTTACTCGTTTCACGAAACATCAAATCACTATTAGCAATATTATCACTATTATCACTATTTTTAAATACTGAAAATATCCTAATGTAACTATTTACAAACGTATGTAGTTCGCCTGTCGTCAGCTAAGCTCTGGTCTCTCTTATCTGAGCCCTCTTTTTGTCATCAATCTGATATCCTTGGATACATTCTGTGTTGGCCGATGGTCAGGAAAAACCTAGAAATCGCGGAAATGTCAGGGGATTTCAAACATTCTTTTGAAATTATTTATTAATTGATTGTTTGAAAATTAATTGAAAATTTACACTAATATTACACGCAATAAAGGAATTCCGTTGAAAAATATTCTAATTTGTGAATCGATAGCAATGAAAGATTGCAAAAAAGGCAAGAAAAGAAGAGAATTAAGGTATGAAAATGTGTGTGAATCAATTGGTGCTCAAACCGCAAATCCCCGCTCCTTCGCGAGACGTGTTAAGCCATTTTTGGAGGCAGGTTTGGTCAATTCTATCGGCGATTTTGGTGCTTACGCGTTCGTTAGTGGTTTCAAGGAAGGCAAAACGGTCTCGCCATAAATCATCGAAAAGCTATGGTTTTAGAGAAAGTAAAGCGATGATGGTGTGAGGCAAATTCGGTTTAGTTGTATGTATACAGGTTTGGCACGGCTATCGAGTGACGCCCCGCATAACTTGCAATTTGGAAACGGCAGATGCTCCGGTCACGCTAAACCGCATTTTAATTACTATACGCTGCGTGAATTGGCTCCCTAGCAGCACTGTCGCATACACGACGCTCAAATTGATCTCGGTACACCGGTTCCCTCCAGAAACAACCAGTAGAGGACCGTGTTATCCGACGATCGAACGCAGAAGGGTGTCCTTGAATTTGCGTCTCGCAGAACTTCATTAAAGTGGTCCGGGTTCACGTGATTTTGTGGAAAATGGAGGCTGTGGGCTGGCCACTCTTCAGCCATACAAAAAGTAGCTTGTCCCATACCAAGTTCAAACAATAATGAAACAGAGTTTGCGTTGAGAACAGCTGAATGGAGCTAAATATTGCTGAAATTGAAGGTGTTGGTAGGATGTTAAATGATTTGGACAGGAATGTGGAAACCTAGAGTATGTAACAGTACTAGCGGATGTCGAGAAAAAATTGCGTAGAGGATTAACTTCAACATAATTCCTTTCGGTTCGTGAATAATGCTGCCACTTTAAAACAAATTTTAGCTTTAAGAAGCGTTTTGGTTAAACTGATGGTCTTTTCTGCCTTTTTCGAACATTTTGATCCAGGATATTTCGTTTCCAAGGTTTCTTCAAAAACTTATTCTGCAAGTAGCCAACAAATCTTACCAATTGACTCCCACTTCGAGGGGCAATTTATCACATTTTAAAATTCTAAATGAGTCTTGGAGTAACGTCCATCATTCCAAACTTTCTCTGATAAATCCATTTAAACTTAAACTTTATTTAGACTGGCTTTAAAAATGGGAAAAAGTGTTTTCTACCTAACTTTAGCTTTATCGATGGGAATCGTTGAGTAAGAAGTACGGTTGTTTACCCAAAACCGAGGTTTAGTGAGTGAAGTAATAAAAATTCAGCAACAACAGATTACCTTTTCGTTTACCCGGAGCGGCTAATCAGTGGCTTAGCGCTGTGATGCCCCATTCCAGGCGTTGGGAACGCGTCGGCGATGATAAACGAGGGATTATTTCTAACCGAGTAAAAGCCCGCTCCTCGCCCGCAAAGTTTGCGATAAATTTCAACTTTCTTAAAACAATAAGCTACGATATCGCAGGAAACTTCATACGCGAGAAAAGCGTCAGTCTTTGTAATCGATTATTAACGGATACGACCTTGAAAGGACGAAACTTTTCTAGAGGGTGTATGCTGCACGCAATTCAGGTGGAACAAGTAAGCCGTGGAGATAAAATGAGAGGACTGATTGACGGCTTTCAGGAGAGAGGGTTTATGAAAGAGCTCCAGGTGCTACGCGTTCAGCCACGCTCGATCAATCGATGACATTTTTTCGAATCAAAAGTAGCTAAAAAGTATAAAAGCGCTCCTGGTCTATTATTAGATACTACTATATATAATACTAATATAAGATACGATTAGAGTTGCAACGCAATTGAGAATGAGCTGAATAGAGCCCTAATTTGGGATTCCTGATTTATTATTACTTCTCCATTATTCATCTGTCCTAATTGTTAATTCTTAAGTCACCATTATTAGGTCCACCTTTATTATTACACCTTTATGGTTTATAGGTCTTTATTAATTATTATTTCGTCATAATTCGTAACTCGTGATTGTTTACCTGAAGTCCTGATTTATTAATATTCTTCATGAATTTTATTGTTAAATCTTAAGTCCCGTGCTATGAATAATAAATTATGATTCCCTCCTATACTCAATCATAGTTTTACAACTCCTGATTAATTATTATAAATCCGTTAAATCTTATGTCGCTATTATTCCTGAATTTTTGGCCCTACCTTTACGCTTGGATCCTGAGTTCAAATTCTTATTCCCATGTTAAAATCAAAGACTCTTAAATCATATGCGTACTCCTTAATGAAGAGTCACATATATGTCCTGATAAATAGCTAAGAAATTGTGATTCTTGACTCCTGATTCGTTATTTAAGACTCCTAAAATTCTTATTCCTGACTTTTTAATTCTGAATCATCGTGTATCTCTGCTGAGATGTGATTCTTGAGTTTTAGAACTTTACCACTAATTCCTGACTAATTATTCCTGTTTTACAATTTCTAAACAATAAATAAAGACTTCTGACTCCTTTATCCGAAGTTCATTTGCTCAATATTACTAACGTATTAAAATTTAAAAATTACCTTAACGACAGGTTGGTCCAATTTAAGCAAAGCTCTTAATTTTCATAAATCTCGTATTAAAAAAGTGATAAAATCCCTGATTAAATTAAAATTATTTTTCTTTTTCATGGTATATTACGTACTTTACGAGGCAGAGAATAATCTAAATGGCAGTACTCGTGCGTGACAGTTCTGCACTGTGCGATGTGGCGTGTTGCGGCAAAGGGATCGGATGGTTCAAGGGAGAAGGGGTTCTACTAGGCTGCAGAATTTGTCTCCGACGTTATAACGAGCCTCTCGTTACATAATAACGAGCAGTCCTCTTCGCTTCGTTTGCCAGAGGTGGGCTACTAACGCCGGGTATCCTCAACCCCCATAACCCTCTCGCGCATTTTCTACTCTATATTACCACGCGGAGACACCGAAACCTGAGTTACGAGGTCAGACCTGAAACACGCTTCAAGATTAATTGTGCGTTTTATCCTACACCCTACGTGCCGAAGACGATCCTGTTTCATGTTTCTAAAAACTTTTAGTTTCTTTGGAAAGCTAACGAGATTTTAAGATTGAAACAGGATTTTCCCAAAACTTTATTAAACATCGATCTAAATTTACCTTCTACTACCGGTCTGATAAACCCAAGCAATGAATTCTATAATAACAATTGCAATTTCGGCAAAAATGTCATCAAATTTAACCGGTATAAACACACTTTTTATGGTTCACGCAATGCGCCGTAATTTATTCATCCACTCTCTTCTAATGTTTTGTTTCATGCCCTGAAGGTTGTCACAAACCCGTTTCAAACCTCTTGATAGCCATAAATTTCACGCTTTTAGGGTCACAGAGTTCAGATAGCGACCTTTATCCGCCGCAGACACTTTTCTTGCTTCTTGGACGTTATCTTATCCTTTCCCTAATTAAGGCAAACGTACGACTTGCTTAAATGGAGAAATACGCTCTATGGCATTTAACACGTCCTTTAACTTCTTCCGGATACAACAAGTCTTAATCCTATAAATTCAAAAGCATTTTATAATTACAATATACAATATTTCTTCAAATTGATATTCTCCTTTAATCCCTTTTTCGTGGATTTTAAAAACTTCTTGAATAAACAAGTCGATATCTTATTTCTGGGTTTTGATTATTGAGTAAAGCATGCCTCATGCGTCCTGATTCTTAGGCCCAACTTGTTCTTGCTGTATTCCAAATCCTGAGCTTTTATCAAGGACACTTGTGAACAGTCTCATAAATAATATTCTGTAATTTTTAATTTGATGACTTCCATCAGGCTTTAATCGTCACAATTTAGAGATATATGCAACTCTATTCCTCAGGTCAGGATATTGTGATAAACGCTTTCAGTTTCTTCTAACGAATCGTTTCTCATCTTATAATATCTCGTTGGTAACTTCCAAGAAATGTTTTCTGCTGAGTTAATGATTGACTGGGCCTAATTTGCGTTGACCCACATATCCGTTTTTAATTTTACTGGCGAAAAATTCGCATAAAGATAAAAGACTGAATACAAAGTAAAGAAAAATACAACACAACCTTAGTGATGATTGCTCACGCGAACTCAGGCGCAAAGAAAATGAAACGAGGCTTAATAATGAAATTATCAATTCTAGTTATTCAACGACCAGTTACCGTAAGTTTGGCTCGACTTTCTTTTCCGACTACTTTTTTAGAGCCAGAATTTCGATCACAAGCGAAAGTGAGGTGTGGTGGCGACAAGAAAGAAAAGAGAGTTCTGCTCCTCTTTGAAGCTAAAAGTAAGGAAAGGTGGAAATAATTAAAAGCATTCAAAGCCTCTCGAAGGCCATTAGCAGCGTTGACACTGCGGAAGGAAATGCGGAAGAATAAAAGAAAAGAAAAACTTCAGGGTGAAGTCTGCTCGAGTGCAGCGGCGTGCGAACGACATAAACATTTAAAAGAGTATTTTTCTCATTTACCGCCGAATCTCGGAAAATTCGCGAACGTGGGTGCAACGCGCTGTGTGCCGCCCTCTTTTTGCCAGGCTGAAGTTTTTAGTACCGCCACCGTAATTAAACCCGTGTTTCGCTGTTTCTCCGTCTGTCCGTCCTTCATTGCTGCAGGAAAACCGCGGAGAAACTGACACGCTGATAGGGAGCTGCTGTTTTCTACGGGCCACAAAAATTCTTAATTTGACTGCTGAGATTACAAATATTTTCGCCAGGCTTCACGCATCTCTACCCATGACTGACTTAGGGAAACTAATCTACCCAAAATAAATGTTAAGAAGCAATGACTTACTGTAATAGATCATTCATAAATTGATTCAAAAGTTTAATAATAAAGACACTGGATTACGAAGTAATTAATTATGAATAATGTGGAACTTGCATAGGCTAAATTATCAGTACTAAGGATTTTCGAATCAAAAAGGAATTAACAAGATTGATGAAAAATGATGATTTATGACTTATTATCTAATCCACTAATCAGAGATAGCGAATAATAATGATCAGGATGCGCAATCTCTAATGCGTGTCTTAAAGTTGCTACTCAGTTTAAAAATAACATAATCTAATAAACTAAGCTTCTGGAAGTTAATAAAATCTTTAATCGCGGCATTAGCGAGTTTTTCGAGTTCGATTGGCCATTTTTGTACTACTCTCGTTATCGTTTGAAATCTGGCCGACTCATCGAAACGGTTCAGCGCCTGAAGAATCGACATGAAAGGAAGTGGTAGGATCGTACGGACTTGAGGAGGAAACTGGCAACCGCCAAACTTAGTTAAAAACTTTCCAGTCAGCTCGAAATTCCTGACTCGTATTTCCTTGGAGTGTGAACAGAGGCTGTACGAGTCCTCGTTTCGACTTCAAAACTATTTTCAAGTTTTCATGCAGTTTTCGACACCTCACTCACATCAAGAGCAAACGTGGCAAAGGCGACGTCAAGAATTCTATCCACTTCTGATAAATGATTCGAAAGACCGTTTTTGTAGACAGATTTGACTAATGATATAACAAATTTTACAGAAGTACATGAAAATTATAGTTTCGATTCTTGAATCAGATTTATATAATTATTGACTCGTATAAATGCTTGATATGATTTGGTACGAGAGCCAGTTATTATCTTACTTTCCTTCAAAGTACGGTTTATGAATCCACAAGTTTACTTAAGTATCTTTACTTTAATTTCTACCAAGAATTGTAAGAATATTAACCCAATCTTTTTATTATAGGTTTATACATTTTTGGAGCACAATATTAAGATTTGTTAGTAATACCTAGCATAGATTGATTGAAATTTCGGTATTCTTAAGAGCTTTAGTTTACGCTCCATAGTGCACAAATGACCATAAGCTCTTGTTTCACTGCCTACGAGGTAGACCTCTCTGATATCGCAGTATACCCCTCGACTAATGAAGATGCTAATTCCGTTTTAGCACATTTAGAGGCCTCCTTAGAAGCATTTTAATAGTGGATAGAATAAGAAAAGATGTTCATTTTCACTCCGAACTTGCCTCAATATCCTACAATCACACGGAATATCATGAATGTCAAGTGTATCATGCTGAATAGCTTCAGACCTTAGATACCATTACCTTCCGAATCTATTGTTATTCAAACAAGCCATTGACTCAGCTGAATCTCACAATATCATATGCGCATATGATTTACAAGAAAAGACAGAAATTGAACTTTAATTAATATATTCTGTTAATTCTTTAGGTAAAATGGAAATTTCTAATATCTCCAGCAAAATATTGACACAAAAGCAACGTCGCTTATCATATTTTTGAAGAGCAAAAATAGTGACCGCGATCGGCAAGTTCATGATGGAACATGAACCTAAAGTTTCAGAGATAAGGTTCCGTGGTACTCGCATGTAAGCTACCTGAATGTCCTTTAATTTCTTCTTTAATTGTTGTATCCTTTTCTCTATTTTATTCCTACCATGATATACTTCCACCCTATATTCGTTCCTTTAATTCTGCTCGTATTTCTTATTTATAATATAAGTTCTTGAGTTGTTCCTAAGTCTTGAATCCCTATTCCTGACTCATTATTAATAATTTCTGATCCTCATTGATAAAATAATATGCCTCTTACCAGTTTCTCATTTCTGGGTTGGAACTCATAATGAACGAGATAGATTGCACCTTGAGCTCATATCTCCCTGCATAAATTGATCGCGAAAGCAACCATGACATATTGGAGGTGGGGCATCAGGAAAGTCGTATGGGAAGAGGGCTGGGCGAGATGAAGGTTGCGAAACTCGCGCGTTAAATTAATGATCCTGAAAGCTTAAGCGTTGGTAGACACCTCGGAACAGGAGAATGCACTCAGGGGGTGACCGCTAGCTCCTAAGTCTCTTAAACCACGAACCGCCTTCGACCTCAGCGTAAACTCCTGACGCCGTCTAAATGTTAGTAAACTAAATATCTTATTATCCCGCTAAGCTTCCCTTCACCTGACTACAGGCAGTTAATGGAATAGGGTGTTTATCTAGAAACTTTAAAGCCTATCTTTGCAAATCATCTTAGGCTCACCAAAAACCCTATCTGAAAATGTACAGTATATCTCACTAAATCATTTTACCCTGGTTTTATGAAGATATCTTCATTTATGTCTAGTCCAGGTTTAGTTTCTTGAATGGCAGAAAAGTTTTTTACATTCAAGAAAATGTTGCAAAATATTTCGTAAATGGCATTTTATACTGTAAGCGCGAAAGTAAATACGCAGTAAGTACGAAGCTAAGCTACCACGTGGTTAATCGATATTTCGCCTCATCCTGAACACCCAATTTTATTTGGTTGCCAAGGTAAAACTAAGGTACCTACATATAATTAGTTGTCGTCGGCGTGCGCTCACCACGGCGGTGTGTATATTCTGTAATAACATTTTAATTTGGTTCCTGAAGTTATAAACGAGAGTACTTCATGACCAGCTTCATGCAGAGAGAAGCGAATCCGTGCCGTTTCCATGAGCCCTATGAGACCCGAGGAAAATACACGACCAAAGTGCACCATGCTCTAATTAATAGTGCAATTATGTTTTAATAAGCTACTCTTCCAGTCTGAATCCCAATATCCAGCTCTGATTGGTGCAACATTTCTGATACAACGCTGTTACTCTGTTTTTCTTATGTTATGAAAATAACTTTTAATGTGGTTTTGGATCTTTTATACTATAGCCTCTGAATTCTCAGTCATGCTTTTTGGATATTGAATCACATATCTCACATCCTAAACCTTTGTTCATGATTTTTAAGCACAACTTTCTTATTTATAACTCCTAAATTATAAATACTTGATGCTACTCGTAAGCTGTAATATAGTGATACAAACTGGTAAATTCATCTCTCCTGATTCCTTTTCTTAACTTTTGTCTCCGAAGTCCTTATTCCAGTTTTTGGCATGCAAATTAATAAACCGTGCTTCCTAATTTTTATGTTGCACTATGCAACACTTGAATTTAGCACAATATAATTGATGGGCGTCTTAAAAATAATTTATTAAAGGCTCGGGTGACACGGTGGTAATAAGTGGTACTCATATGAGCGTAATGTCCAAGCCAAGCCTCAAAATAACCCGACGTGCGTAGAACCGCGAATAAGAAACGAGCGTTTAAACTGATGGTTGGGGGTTGCGGAAAGGTAGGGTATCAGAACAAACCGCAAAGGTCCGAGGGTTCGAAAAGCCCTGCTAAAATTCTTCTTGGAGAAAAATTGTTTTCCAATATTGGATTCACATTGCTTGCGCGTGCTATGCGTTTTGCGGTAGTGCATCTAAAATGACGTTACAAGAGGGTGGCGTGGGGCTGGAGAATGTAGAGAAAACTGGAAAAAATAGCTGAGACAAAGGCATGTAGATGAATACGTGGGTGTAGTGCTTTCTTCGAATTTAGAAATAAGTATTTTTAAATCGCTTTACATATTTCTCCTTTCGAAAGGGTTAGATTGATTTTCAAAGTATTGATTCTTCTTTCCTTAATCTTTTTTCTCGGGAGTTTTAATTCAGCAAGTATAAGAATTGTATATTCTCATAGCTTATTTTCAGTGGCACAGTTGTGAGTCCTGATTCATGTAGCAATACTGACTCATTAAAGAAATATTTCTTATAACAGAATCAAAACTTGTGAAAGTACTAAATATTTAATAATTTTATGTAAAGAATTTCGGGATGTAAAACTTCTTAATTTAACGTTTGGGAAAAATAGATTATTATTGGTAAGAAAAACCTTATTTGATCGACATCATCCAGACTATTTATTCGAAAAAGTACAAATATGACTTTTCGGAATCAGACCGATTCCCTCATCATATATCTAATTTAAAGGTAAAAAATTATTAACATTAAGTAGCGTGATATAAATGTTTATAATGTGGTAGTAATTATAAGAATAGCACATTACAATAACTTAGGTCATTTCGTTGAATATTCTAGATGAAATTCGAAAAATTTGTTAAGTCGTTATACTTTTCAATTTTTTCGATTTTAATCTAGAATTTTCAACGAAATGATCGAAGGTATTGTAATTCACTGTTCTTATAATTACTACCACATTATAAATATTTATACCACGCTATTTAATGTTAATAATTTTTTACCTTTAAATTAGATCTATGATCAGGGAATCGGTCTGATTCCGAAACGTCATATTTGTACTTTTCCAAATAAATAGTCTGAATGATGTCGATCAAATAAGGTTTTTCCTTACCAATAATAATAATTATAGTTATTTCTTTAGGGTTTAATAGTTTTAAGATGTGTTTGAGAAGAATACACAAAGTATATGTCAGTGCTCTCAGTAGTGTGCTAACCCGTAAATTGTCTGTCGAGTGCAGAAACGCTTGGAAAGTGTAGAGGAACATTGCTCCTGTACTTCTGGACGAAAGCCATGCTGAACTTTTCGAGTGATATTTACCCGAGGGACTTGGAGGAGGTTAGCTATGAATATTCAGGACAAAGTGCCGCTAAACTGGGCAATGAATGAGTCCGTTAGTCCGTCGACACTCCCATGAGAGAGTTCCGCTTCCACTTTGAGATACTCCGCTCCGTCCTTAGTTCCCGTCGATAACTCCAAGTTGACCGCACACTCTATACTGTCATTTCTCTAGAAATTATGCTTCGTCATTGCTAAAATTTGCTCGGAACACTTTCGGTCTAATCTTATCCGCAGAATTTTCATGACCTTCGTTTAATGTTTCAACCAATATTAAATAGAGGCAAAACTCCCATCGTTGCTCGGATTTTGGACTTAAATTTAATGATCCTGAATCCAAGATTTTAGGGTTTCGATTTCAACAGATTTGCAGATCCTCCTTTAGATTTATCTAATATCATAACATTAAATTCGTCTAAATAAATTTGTTATATCAAATTCAATCACAAATATATCGGACTTTGCCGGCACTTGAAAGAAAACAGGATGTCGCGGATATGAAGTAGCACCAGAGGGTAGATACGTAGGTACTTTGTACAGACTCTATTGACTTTCTGGGGACGAACGGTGGTCAGGAAAAGCGCCGTTCCAAGATTTCTAGCTCGTAAACTTCACCGATATCACACCGGACCAAACCAAGCAATCGGTGTTGTGGCCGGCACTGCACTTGACTGCGATTACTTACAGGTATTACTAGACAGTATACATGGTGCCCAACGCGAAAACAACAAACTGTCACTGCCATAAAACGTTCAGTCTGTAGCTTTTTATGACTCAGCTTTCTATTAATCACTTAGTTTAAGAAATATGCCCAATTTTGTTTTTCACTACGAAAGTCGCGCCAATAAATTAAAACTTCAAAACAAAGTAAGCTCAAATCGTAATTCTTTCAAATGTTTAATACGTAATGTAATAAATATCACGTATGTTTAATAACTTGCTTACTGCGTCCCAACTCCTGATTTATAAATAATTAATCGCCAATGATGAGGCCTTAATCCTAAGTCCTGATTGATGAGACCAGAGTCATTTATCCTTATTAACAAATATTAATTTTGATATGTA
>JAWWLR010000092.1:64989870-65008464 GCA_035041075.1 Acraspis erinacei | reverse complement strand
ATATATATATCTGTCTCGTCAGTATCTTAGACTAGTAACGAACTTTAAAATCAATTTGGATTTAAAATTGTAATTTTTCATAAAATTAGATTTATTTTTTTAAGAAGCACATTTTAATACCTCATAAGTTACAGCATGGTTATGTTTCTTGACGATGTATACTAATTTGAGACAAGTCTACATCACCCAAGCGCGCAATTTGCAAATTAAACTTAAACATTGGTTCACCATCGCGCCTAAACTTTAACTCAATTCAGAGGGATGGGCTGGAGTTTTGGAGGACGGTCTCCGAAGTTTAGCCAGAAGCCATCAGCAACCCCATCGATGTTCGCCACCACCGGTTGTTCCATGCCTGGCTCATGAGGTTTCCGTATAAGGTGGTTCAGACATTTGACAATGTGTAGTGTCTTTATCAGGGACAAAGTACCCTGTCATACTATGAACTCCACTGGGAAAAGCGTCGATAAAGTTTGCTTAAATAGTTTAAAGTTTGCTCAGTGCTTGGTTTCGCTGCAATTGCTTCGTCGTCATCTATGGGAATGTGTTTCACATACTACAAGTTCAAATAGTTACCCTAGAGAAAGTTGAAAGATACTTCAATAATTTTCTGCAATTTATACATTATTTTCCATATTTCTGTGTTTTCTTTTCTCTTCGCTTGACATCAAGGAGATAACTGTAGTCTCCAATGTACTTTAAGTATGCCTCTTCAGCAAAAGAAATTTTATGATGCCTCTACTGAATTGGTATACATACATGCGGGTTCATAAAGTGAACAAACGAAGGAATGATGAGGTAAGAGGAAAAGTGGAATGAGAAGATAGGAAGAAGCGAGTGAACTTCGCTTTTCAAATTCCAAGGACGTATAAAAGTAAACCTGCATGATTGAACCATATAATGATAGCATAGCGCTTGGTGAAATAAGAGAGGAAGGATGAATCCTCTTGAGGATACATTTTTTTAAAGACATATTTATTTTATTGGAAAATAATAATAAAAGTAACTTAAGTAATAATAAATTTCAAGAGCTGAAATAAATTTGTTGGTAAAATACGAAACACCATGCTTTTATAACTCCAATTGTTCCCTATTATGTTGAAGCCTGTCAGCTTCAACTGCGAGCCGCTATGCTAATCAAATCAAATTATACTCAGTGAGCTGTTAATCAATCAGGGAATGCTACAATGGTTTTATTTAATTTTCTCAGTCGACGTTTCATAGTTAAATTGCCGCACAGAGATTATTTCTTCAATGATACGGTTCGCGTTGGTGCGAAAGAGTCGAAATACTGATAAAGCCAATAAAGTACTTTTATATTTTTGAACAACATATTTTCAAGCAAAACGTGGTATTTCCACTTTAATTATCCCAAATTGAAGCTGATTTTGCGGCCATTTATAAGGTAATAAACTGTCGTAGAAAAATTCACTTTAGAAGACTGAAGCATACTCTAACTAACTCTCGAACCTATTAAAGATAAAAAAAGATATTAATGAAAGATATTCGTCTATTAAATTGTAAACAAAGTTCAGGTTCCTAATAATTTTTATATATACATTTTAGAATTTACATCTGCTTTCAGGTTCTTATTGTAAAACATAGAAATCATATTTTTTTCTGCAACGCTAGAGTTCTTTTTGGAGCCCATCTGACTTCTTTTCCGACGTGGTTCCACTTACCTGCACTGACTTAAAGAACATTGCCATCGAGCGCACTATACCTCTGACATTACGTCTCTAAGAAAGCATGGGGATCTTCGTCTTTCAAGAAAGAACAAAATTCAATTTAACTCCGAGCTTCGCATCTACCGCTCGACACGTCAACACCTTCTTAGAGTCTTTATCAAAAGTACATCTCGGCAAAAGGATTTTCAGATTTAATTTCCAATATTCAATTAAAAATTTCCTCTTTAAACAAAAGAAGTATACTTAGGAAGGCCAATCACGTTATTTTAGCATTTCATCTTTCTAGAATCTTCTCTAACGACAACACCCACTTCTATCATTATATCGGAATGTCACTTTTTAATTTGCAAAATGCGCTTAGTCGTTTCATTACATATAAATTTACCTGCAGAAAGTAAACTTTTTATATCAAAATAAAAATCGACCACGAGCTAGGTAATTTCGTACAATTATAGACTGCTGTCATTTCGGTATAAGTATTGAAGTTATGGTTACTGCTCAGCAGTAAATATAGGGATAACTAACGCATGCCCTGCCAAGTTATTGCAACTTGCAGTTAAATCCGTTGCAGCTGCAGTAAAATTTTCAATAATCTCTGCTACAATACACCAGATGTTCTCGTATTTCGCTGGAGGCAGTAACAATATCAACAACCTACCTAAAGTCTAAAATCAAGCTATTAGAATCCATTATATCATCAAATTCTAAATTCTCTATTCAAATTTAGTGCCATCGACTCATAAACAGAAAATATGCTTTTCAGCATCACTAAATTTAACAAGCCTGAATCCAAAAATATCTATCAACAATTAATAAATTGCCAGCGTAGACAAATTTCAAAACTTGTGTTGGCATCTTCCAGTCTGGATAAAAATTACTTCAGTTTTCCGCCCCTTGCATAATCTGTTACCACCGCGGTCCTGAAAGCCTCCTGATCCTGAGGGTTTTCAGAAGAGAAAGTCGAGAGTTTACTCTGCTTTATAGCTCGCGTTTCTACAAGACGTGTTAGAGGGGAAACCAGCTGCTAGCTGAAGTGCGTAATTGAGCGTTTGCGTAAAACACCTTTTAGGCTAGAGTAGTCTTGGTCTGGAAGCTTGTAGTTGTAAGTGCCTGTCAGCTGGAACTTGAGCGGTTAGCAAGTACCTCTCTAGCCTTCGAACGATGCGCAAAACTCGACTTAATGAGAGGAGAGACTTTCCAGAGCCTTACCTATCCTCCAAGTACCACTATCGAGACCTACCTTGCACATTCGTCCCGCTTATGTCGCCAGCCGAAACATTCTACCACCGAAAGCAATTCCTTTTCCGATGCATCTTTCTTTTCCGAAAGGAAGATTGACGATGTGGTTGACCTGGTTACAGACAAATTTCCACCACCATCTGACATATGCTTCCTTCGTAATATCCAATCCCAACGTCATACAAATTGCTCCAAATACGCTTATCTTGTCACTTATCGAGGATCGATAGTTACGATCCTTCTAGCGAAACACATTACCCAAAATTATCATCCTTGATCAGAATCATGGTGATTCTTGTCTCTAAGATGGAGAAGATTCGACTAAATTGAAGGGGATGTAAACTTATCATCCGGTAATTTCTTCCTAATACTTTACTAGAAAAAGGGTACTTTTTTATTTACACAGGTAGAACCCACCTCTGCAAAGTGGATTACCATGACATAAATCGAAAGACATTCCAGAATCTAGATAAAGTACTTTGCCCTTTTTAGAATTCGAAGTTGCGCCTCGCGTTCGGTTCATGAGGTTATAGGAATGTCGGATAAACTAAGATTCGATTCTAGTTACAGAACACGTTCTTGGACCATTTATGTTAGAGATAGTAGAGTGGAATAGCATTGATTAGTAATTACTGCACGTAGGATCCCCACGCTTCTGGATAGGCGCGGATTGATACTTGGTATATGGACCACTTGTTGGCACCCAGAGGTTGTGCATGGAATTCGAAGCCACTTGGTAATTGGAAACATCTTGTAGCCTTGGGTATAAAAAAAACCTTGGCCCAACCATTTATACCAGGTTTAGAAGTAATCACAAGAGAAAAAATCCTCCAAAAATGTATGATTTCAATCTTTTCGTCAATAAATACAAATACAAATATTCCTTCATTAAATGAATAACTTCTAGCGTATTGGAAATTATTTTTTTATATGCTTCAATTCATTATTCATCAATATTGGGTATTGATATCAGTATCATAATCCTGATCATCACGATCTTCTGCTTTTTTCCGGTCAAACATTAACAAAATAACATGGAGAAAATCATCTCTAAAGGTTCAAACACTCATAAAAATCGTATAATAATACGGTAATAATTGACCTGACGTATTGAGATATTACGTGTTAGGGACAAGAAGACCGAAGCGATAAGTCATTCTGTCGCGCGGAAGCAATTTAGCAGGACTGGCGTTGTCGGCGCCGGTAAGAATGGCCGGGAACGGGACGGGCCTCCCAAAGAAACACTTTACGAATGCAACAGGCGATATGAAACTAACTACGTACTTAGGTAGGCCTACGCTATACGTATCTCGGGCGCTGTAGCAACTGGTGGTTGCACTGGCGCTGGCACCGGCCGCGGCGTGCCGTGCTACCGAGCCCACTTGCATCGCTCTTCGTACCGTTTGTTCTCAAATAGAGAGAAAATCCGAGGGATAAGTGAACGACCTTGGCTACCATCCAAACCGCTTCCACCCAGCCCAAGGTATTCCGGATCCATCTCCTCTTGTTCGTCGTTCCATCTTCCGGACTCAGCAATGTTCACTTAACGACCACTTTATCACTGCAACAGGATCCTGCATCAAAAAAATCCTGTCCCAAACAAGCAGTAAAAAAAGATATATATAATATCCCAAAATCCTGTCCTAACAGTTTCAAATACCAGCAATTAAACAGGATATCGATGACGTAGTCGATATTAATAAAAGAAAATAGTCTATATTAAAAAATGTATCAAGTCTGAAATGGAATCGAGGAAAAGGTCACTTTTTAAGGCTTTCAATAATGAAGAGGGTGGAGGATTTAGTGAAGAATCCTTGTCTTCAAAACGGCTTCCAGTGAGCATGAATTAATGATGCTGAAACCCTGAAAGGACCGGTCTTTGTCCGGAGAGCTACTGCAATGGCTATTCCATTTTACGTGCCTCTAGGCCGAGAGTCAGTGACCCATCAATAATGCACGCCTCTTAAGAAAACCCTAAACATCTCGATCACGCATTACGATTTCCAATTCCCATCTAACCCGAAATGGCATATCAGTGTAGAATACCTCCCGTTGGATCCACTTCAGGGTAGCAGCAGTGCTTTCATGATCAAAAGAAGATTCAAGTCTATAGATAGTGGTCCTTAGCAGGCCCTCAAAGCGAATAGTACCAGGAATAAAGTAATGAGAGCATGAAGGGTAAAGTAAGTAGAGAAAGCGTGAAATATTACCTCATTAGATTAAATATGAGATAGAAAGAAAAATATATGTCTTTCTTTGCTTCAATAAATCTAACGCGAGTGAAAACTGACAATAAAATTTAAACCAGAGAGCGAGTTTGCATTATTCTACAAAAGAAAATTCGACAACAATTGCACAATGGATAAACCAACCAGGAAGGAAATATACTGGACAGGTGCAGGGATAATACTCCTTCATGTTGCAATCCTGGGTAAGAGGCTCTCCCGCCTAGTTTCACATGATATTTTGCGAGTAAGATTTGCAAATACTCTGTTAGCTGGTTGGCAGGAAGTAGATGCCACAGAGGGATTACGGCGCGTCAAAGGTTTATGTATCCACGCTTTGGAGATTTTTAGAAGTAAATCAAGCATAGGTACTCCGTTTATGAATTTACCCATGAAATCTATTTGCAGAGGTAGCTAGCATTTCATTACCTCACGGTGATTCTGGCAAACAGAAGTTCCTCTCTGCATAAAATCCTTATTTACCAGCCGGATTACATCTAGCTGTTGCAAGTACTAGGTACTCGTGCTTCAGCTCCTTTGCCATCTTACGAACCCCATCCTCCATTGAACGGCCCAGTTTCATCTCAAACGCTCAACCTCCATCGTAGATCTCCAAAGCTCTTCAAAATCGATTGCAATGCTTGCACCAAATGAAATTCAAGAAGAATGGTTCGCTTTATGTCTGGCACGGTGTAAACGCGTTGAATTTTTCAAACGCTTGTATTTTTCTGCGGCGGCGATTGAAACGCAAAGCGAGGCGATATTAAGAAATGCTAGAGAAAATGAGGGAAATGTAGCTCAGGAAAGGGAATTGTTTGCAGCACTTCATTCGAGATTTAACTTAGAGAATAAAATGTAGCAAACGAACTTGACCTGCTTTCTGTCTTGTGCTTTACTTGACTTATAGAATCATTTATTTCTTATTGCTGCTATATTTCAGTGTTATTTTTCTAGAATGAGTTTCCATGATACTACACTCCTACCTACGAGCGATAGAGCCTGGGTAAACTTCTTTGTTTGCGCAGAACTTTTTTTAAATCAAGAAAATTGAAACAAGAAATTTCATCACTCTTGTGTTTATTTTGAGCTGCAAGATGGCACGATCCTCACGTGAACCAATTCGGTTTTTGAAAGATAATTTCCTCATCCAAGAAAATTATCCTCGAACCCAGCAAGTAATCTTCTCTGCAATCTATTTGACTACACTCGGCAAAAGGGGCTTGAAGGGATGTGTCAGCATAATTTATTTGCCTTCAGTCAAAAACTGATTTCTATCTTTACTAAGCGCATTAATTTGATGAGTTTCAAAAACGATATTAGAAGCGTCTCTAAAATAATTTCTTCTTCTATTTTACAAACAAAGATAAATACGTTAAGAAATAAGGATAAGGATGAAATTCTAGTGAAAAATTGAAATAAAGAATGAGAATGCGATTTGATTATTCATCAATCTTCATTTCAATAGCGCAGCTGGTTCATGGGATACTTAGATGTAGCTGAATAGATAGGTAAAGAACGGACTGTAGGAAAGTTTTCTATGTTGGATTATTAAATTCCTTAAGACCCCAGCGCAAATATCTATTCGGAGAATCGATACATTCACTGAATATTTCAGGCAGTGAACGTTCACGAGCCCTCTGCCCTGTTCCGTAACCAGCGTAAACATTAATCGAAATCTCGCTGCAAAGATTTCCCCGGAATGTGATATCTTAGATAGCCGAAATTTATTCCGCGAATACTTATCCAGAATATTTAAAAAATGCGATATCGAACGCGAAACCAGACATTAACTTGGTCAGATAAATAACTTTGTAATCTAATATATTTTTAATTTAAAAAATATCATAACAAGTATGCTAGAACATCAATTGAGAATTCATTTTACATAAAAAACAAAATATTAATTTAAAGGATCATTTTTGACTTGTTAGTGAATGGGAAACCGAATAAGCGATCTTTTTTCAATTTATTTGAAGATGTTGTGAACAATATTATCTTCGTTAGATACATAGGGGAGAGTTGATCTTCAAGAGGAGTGCAATCTTAGCTCGTATGTTCGAGGCAATAAGAAATATTGCTTCTGCAGGTTCTTGAGCGATTCGCGGCTTATTGAAACTTAGTGTAGAAACAGAGAAATAACCCCTCTTATATCATAGGTAATACATAGACATAGATTCCTGGCTTTATGAAAAGTTTTTACATTAAAAACTCTGAAACTTAGAGATACGTCTTTTTTAAATGTTTTGAATTGCAATCATATTAGCAGTTTTTTAAGTTCAAAATTGTGAAAGAAGGCTTTGACACGAATTTAATCAAAATATTCAGGGTTGCTACACGTCAGACAATTCTGAAAAGTGAGGGAATGTCAGGAAAAACCAGGAACAGTCAACGAATTTTCAATAGAATGAAGTTGAAGTTAATTTTACTATTATTTTAAGAATTAAAAAATTTCGTTAAATAGATATTCTTGTTGGATTGGAAAATCATATTTTTAACTTGAAAATTTCATTTTTCTTCAGAAAATTCCTCTTTTTTCTTGAGAATTCTACATTCTGGATGATTTTTTTTATTGACTAAAAAATCTTTCTTGATTGAAAATGTAACTTTTTTATTGAAAATTCACCTTTGTGGTTAAATTAAAGTGTTTGTGGTGTAAAATTTTTTTAATTTATTAGTATTTATTTATCAACAAAAATTAATTTCTGTCTTGATGATTCCTGATTTTAGTTCCTTACCCTTTATTAATTTTAAAGATGTTGTAAAAAAATTCAGATCAAAATTAATTCTTTTAACTAAAAATTTAACTATTACATTTAAGGTTGAAAAATTATCTTTTTTAGTTAATTTAAAAATTATTTTTTAACTGAAAATTGATTGGTGCAATCTTTTGTGGAAAATCCATAATAATTTGTTGGTGAATTTTTTAATAATGGGTTGAAAATTGATGTTTCTTAGTTGAAATTTAATCTTCGTGTTACGAAAAAAAAAATTCAACAAAAGTTGTTTACCCAAAAAGGAACTACAAATTTGTCCTTTATTAAATGTTGACAGGATGCGTAGTTTTTCTTCAATCGTAAAAAATGAAATGAAAAATTAAAAAATGTAATTTGTGGAAGAAGGACACAAGAGACGAAAAATTGAAAAGTCAAAAGTTTCTCAACAAGAAATATTTACAAATTTGATATAAGCTCTTGTTATAAGCATAAATAAAAAATTAAGTCTTGAAAAATGATACAAGCTACGGATTTTTAATTTAAATCGTAAAAATAGCACTGAAAATAAATAAATTGTATTTATGGTAAAACAACACAAGTTTCAGTAAAATGTTTAATTATAAAAACAAGACAATGAATATACATATTTTTCAATAGCAATGCATATTATAAATTGTAATTATATAAATGGATTGAAATGATAGATTTTTTAGGGTAGCTGAGAATAAAAATTGATGAAAAGCAAGGAGCAAATATTAAGTTAATTATGAAAAATAAATTTTGAACATTATTATACAATATCTGAATAAGCATTACCAGTCCGTAGTACATAAATAAATATATTATACATTTGAAGTAATAGTGTCGAACATAATGTAGAAAAGTTCAAATTTTGGAAAAAAATCGAGTGCAAAGCACGAAATAAGTGATGAGGATGTGTTTTTTATAGCCGAAATAGCTTTAACAGAAGAGAATTTACAATCAACAAATGACTGTGATATCGAGCAGCGCTCCTTTTTCTTTTCTGGTTGTGCAAGTGATATAACGATAAAGAACTTTTTCCAATAAAGAAAATGATCTCTGTACAAAAAAATATAAGATGGTTGCGAAAGTGGATCAAATTAATGAACTTTTCCTTTGATAGAAATGTTTAGTCTGATTCTTGATATTTCCTCATCAGTTAGCCAAGGCTTTTTCGGGATAAGAATAACTCGCCCGTTTCCAGATCAGTTTAGAATTCCCTTGTTGCTTATTCAAACAGTATATTCAAACAGTTTAACTCCACTAACACTCCTTTTCACATAATTCTTAATTATTTTTCTTAACTCGTTCCTATTCTAGCATACAAATTTGGCTTTCTCTAGATGCACACATCTTTACATACAGCCTCTGGTGTTTCTGTGGCTCTTTATATCACCTCGCCTTAGAGTTTCATTCGCGCAATATAACCATTCTTTTCTCGGTCTGCCTCTGGATACATTACCATTTACCATTTAGTTTAAGTTTATATGCCTGCAAATCTCTTCATCTAGCTTTACATCATTAATGAATAAACTTCCACAAGATACACGTAATTATTAACTTGTTCTATAATTCTCTCTAAGTGTGAAGTAATGTTACATATTGTTCTTCTTATCTCCTTTTTCCAAATACAATCTTTTTTGTTATACTTACGTTAATCTGAAGACTTTAGTATTTATCCTAGTATTTAATCTACTCAACATTCTTTCCAATCAGGGGCTTACTTTGTCGTAATAAACTTACCATCTGCGAACGCTAATCCACTGAGTTAAAGAGTCCCGAAATCGACACCTTCTTCGTCTAATATTTCTTTCCTAATTCTCATTTCTAGGGATTGGTTTCCCGTAAAAGTTTTTTCGTCCAGCATTAATCCGGTAAATGTTCTTACGCCCATTTGATCCCAATTTTCTTCGGCTAACCTTAAGCTTCTATATGTACCAACATTGCGGTTGTGAGAGCTCCCCCAAGAGTTGGTAAATACGCGTCACGATTTCGAGCACGACGTCACCTTCCCCTTCCGCGAGCTTTCGTATCAACGAAATCGTGCAGACAGAAACACGAAGGACTGCCAGGGTGCGAGCAAGAACCGCTCAGCAATAATGTGAAACGTGCTTCGAGGCCTGAACGGGGAATTCAGGGTCGATGAAAACGGAAGGCACCGCCCAAGCCTTAGCTCCAGCATCGTAAGTGTGAAAATAGAGGACGCGAGGCTACTGAGATGGTGCCCTAGGAAAAACTGTAGGGTGAATTGAACCTCTTATTCAATTTCCTGTGTGGACTTTTCCGAAAAATTTATTTAATTACATGATCCGTGCGATTGGCGATTCGCACTTTTTCTCTCTTTTTTACTAGGTCAGAACGGGGCAAGACCGACGAGGTAACATTCATTGCTCTATAAAAAGTCAATAAGACGAGGAATTGATCAATTTTTCCTTTATTCCAAGATCCACATTCTTGTATATTATATTTCCATACTTTCCATACGTATTAATTTGCTTCATGAAACAATAGTTTGATAATCTAATTGTTTCTAAGAAGCTTTAACCGACGACGGCTTTTTTATAGAATAGAAATAGCATAAGATGTAAAAAATGGTGGTTTTATTCTTTGGCATTTTATACATTGCAAAAGTTGTTTTCAAAAATACGCTGCAAGAAGTAAAAAGTATTTTATTAAAGTTCTTGAAAGCTGTGGTACTACTTCTTATTCGTCAACACTAATATTGCGAACGCTATATTCCTTCCAGTGAACCTTCCATTCTTTAGTTACAAAACTTTTTTCTTTATATTTTTTCTTTGACAGCATAAATTTTCAATATCTAAGCTTATGACACAATTTCTTAAATGAAATAGATTTTTTTATGCAAAGAAGAATTAAAATGATTAAGTAATAGAAGTATTCATTGCAAAGTTGATTTTTACCGGTGGTCTGTCTTAACCTAAGGGTCTACCCTACGTGAGCATACTTTAAGCAATCTTATTCGATTTCAGAAACATATTTCAGTTTCTTTATTGGACTCTGATAAGGTTTTATATTTTTCTTGTATCTAAGAGCCTGAAATTTTTTTTATTTGCACTATTTGATAGAATTTCTGATGTATTTAATAAGACATTGAAACAAGAAAACGGTAACCGTTAGCGAGGGAAAACCTGGAAATCGTGGAAAAGACATGAAATTTTATTGATGTCGAAAAGTCAGGAAAAAATAAGGGATTTTAACCCTAGAACCATCCACTGGGGTAGTACGCTACCCCATTCAAAGTTGAATGTATGCTTCTGACTAAAGGCATGTGCAGTTTGGTCCGGGACCCTAACCATAATTCACTTCAAGTATTCGGCAATCGACCTCGGTCAATGAGCGAGATCATCTGGCTTTTGTTTGTGTTATGTGCGGACATGAATATCGTTTGGGAAGTGCATTACCCCAATGGACGGTTTAAGTTCGAGAATTGTCTCAGTAAATGAATTTCAATTTTTTTGTTAAATCGGTTCAGTTAAATATTTTAAGCATGAATTTAAAAATTCTAAGTATAAAAATTTGGTTTTAAATAAAAATAGAAAAAATGAGGTATAGTAAATTTCAGTCGGATAGTATAACGATTTCAGTTGGACGTTTTAAGCATGAATTTGTAATTTCAAAATTTAGACAAAAATTTCTTTATATATATATAACCATTAAAAATCATTAAAAGTAACAAGGACCAAATTTTCTGCAAAAAATGGCCTCTCGCTACAAAACGCGCAGTGTGATGTACCATAACGTTTGAATCGAGTAGAGCAAAGTTTGGCAATTGAGCAATCGTCAGATGACGAAACAGATAACGAGGAAGCATGTACCGATACGGAATTGGAGGGGGACGCCCATAATCCAACATTCGAACCAACAATAGAAGCTGGTGATCAAGTAGTCAGACGTAAGATATATTTTTCTTGGTTCTTTACCTTTTTGGATCTCATTGAAAATTTTCTATTTATTTCGTTACTTATAGACAGAAATTCATTTTGACTCAACTTTGGCTTACAATTCTACATTTATTTATAGCTTGAGGTTGCGGATAGTGCTGGACCATCAACCAGAAAATTCAAAACTTCCTGTCAACCGTTTCATCTTCCTTCTTGTGAGGAGCACAGTACCGTCCTTCGCTCTAATTGCTCCGCTATAGAATAAATGAACATATTTAAGTATTACTTCCTCATTTTCGGACAATTTAAACCATTTTGGGTTATATATAATCAATTTTAATTTAAATATGCCCTTAAAGTGTGACTACTCTTCTTTTGAAATCCGTATTTTTGTTGTAAATCGGTCATATTGTTGAGAAACTACATTATTTTCCATTAAAAAAACGTCAATTTTACGGAATTTTTAGGTCTTTTTTCAGGTTAAACAAATTATTTAATATTTATCGAAAAATGAACAGAATATTATTATTATCATTGTTTTCGACATTGAAAAACGAAAAAAATGACCTACCTTAAAATTGTTATACTACAAATAGAAAGTATTATGCCACTGTACAAGTTTGGTGTAGCGTACAACCCCGGTGGACGGTTAGAGGATGAGCCAGGTACGTGGATCCATCTAGGGTTAAAAACAATTTTGCAAGAGTCTAGGAATTTCTATGAGAGGCTCTCTAAATATGAATCATAAACTTGACATTCTTCAATAATTATTTAAAATCGTTTTATTTGGCTTATAAATGATTCAACAATTTTGTTAAAAATTCATTCTTTTTGGTTAAAAATCATATTTTTGGATTGAAAATTCAACTATTTTGGCAAGAAATGAACTTCTTTTCTTAAATTCACATTTTTTAATGGAAATTCAACTGAAATCTTGCTTGGTCAAGAAATTAATCTCTTTAGGCAGAAATTTTAACATTTTTGGTCAAAAATGTAACTGTTGGTCGAAAAATTATAATTTGGGTTGAGAATTCAACTGTTTTGTTAAAAAATCTTTTTTTGTTGTAATTTATCATTTCAGTTTAAAATTCCTCGATTTCGTTAAAAAAATTTTTTGTTATTTTTTTTTAATATTAATTTTTCTTAACTGAAAATATAAAAGTTTCACCATTTTAATTGAAAATTAATCTCCTGGACTACAGTTAAACTATTTTGGTAAAATTTCATATTTTTTGTTAAAGATTCAACAAACTTACAAAAAATTCGTCTTTCGGCTTAAAATTTTAACAATTTGGATATACTTTTTTTTCTTTCTTGTTTGAAAATCGTTTTTCTGTTAAAAATTCGTCTTTCTGGTTCGACAATTCTTTAGCATATTCTGAAAATTAATTTTTTTATTGAAAATGTTACTTTTCCATTCTTGGTTGAAAGTTTATGATGGCAATGCAACTATTTGTTCGAAAATTTATTTATTTTGTTACAAATGCCACTTTTTTGGAAGAATATTAATCTCCTAGGTTGAAAATTCGTCTTGATGTTTTTAAAATGCCACTTGTTAAGTATAAATTTCATGTTTCTTGTTTAAAAATTAAATGATTATATTTCTTGTTCAGAATTCATGTTTTTACGTTAAAAATTAAACCATTTGTTTGAAAATTTGACTATTTTCTTCCAAAGTTAATTATTTTACTAAAAATGTAACTGTTTTGTTTAAAATTCGTCTATTCGGACAGAAAATTTAACCACCCAGATTTTAAATTCATTCTTTTTTGTTTGTTGAAAATTCAACTGTATTATGAAAAATGCAATTATTTGGTTGAAAAGCAATTTTGTTTGTTCGTAGTCTAATCTTCTTCGTTCAAAAATAGGAAACAGGCAGGGAAATTTTTAATAATCTTTCACGGTCACCCTGAAGAAGAATTGTTTTAATATTTTTATAATAAATATTACATAATCAATTTAAAACTTCATGCTCTTTAATGCAAACACAAAATGATAATTCTGATGACAGTACAACACTATAGGCACGTGACAATAATAAGAATTATCGGAGGTAAGTTTTTCTTGTTCTTAGATGAAAATCTTTATTTTTAGTCACCGTCCAAAGTTAAAAAAACGTATGCCTTGAATAAAAAAAACTTCCCCTTCATTTTCTCGTAAATTACTGACATTTTGTAATATATATTTCTTTTGATAGCGATTAAAAAACTCATTAACTAGAAATGAAATTTTTACTTTTTTCTTAAATTAAAAATTGGATTTTTTATCACCGTCCAGAGTGAGGAAAATCTTCGCATCAAGCAGAAAAATATTCTCCCTCCGTTTTCTTGGAACCAAATGACATTTTCTTATCAAACTTTTCACGATTCAATGTAGCACTGATGTATCTCCAGAGCAAGTTTTTTTCGTAAATTGAAAATTCTATTTTGGTAAATCGTTTCTGTTACTCGTGGAAGAATTTCAAAATGGCGTTTATGACCTTTTGGAACGCCACCCTTCAATTTTTCTATTTTTACGTGCTTGGCATTTTGAAACAATATTTTTCTTTTCTGCTGAAGAATGTTTTGCTGTTACAAGATCACGTGTATTTTCGCACGAAAGATTACCATGCGAAAACATATGTTGCAATTTATGATTGTTTTTCCAAATTCATATAGACAAAATCACCTGTCTTTGATAATCATTATTATTATTTTTGTTAATATTATCAGTTGTTACAAACTGGACAAGATAGCATACTTGTACATTTTACAATGTCCGTATTTTACTAAAATCTTATGCTTGAATTAAAAATCAATTATTCCACAGAAAATAAATTTTTTTGTGACAAGAAATAGAATTTACTTCTAACAATTGTTTATAGTTGGCGTGAATTTCACGAAATTCAACAACGAAACAGTATAAATATTATGTTCAAATAATAAAAATGCAAGTGATGCCATTTTTATCCATTAAGTTGTTTAGATTAATTAGTAAAGAAATCATGAAATTTCATCTACATTCTACAATAAAATTTTTCATTCTGCGGACGAAACTTATAATTTTTTCCTTATCAGCCGAATTATCTTTTTAAATTAGTTTGGCAATCACTTTAATATAATTATCGGCATTTAAACCGAAACAGACCATATATTCCAATCAGTCACGTCCTATCAAGGACTTTGTAACAGGATCACCTTGCCCTGAATAATGGACATCTGAGAAACTGGAGCCTATAAGCCGATACAAGAACCAAAGTAAAACCATGCAAGCCATTAACTACGGAGTTTGTGCGCCGTTTGTTTTCGGAATCTCGTGTTGCGAACTGCTGACGAAAACCCAGAGGAAAGCGAGTTGTCAGAGTTTGTCCAGTAATAGACTTCAGTGCCGAAAGTCCATTGATCCGATCAAAACTTCACTTTCATAATGCAGACACAGTTCCATTAAAACTTCAAATTAATTTTGAAGTGAGAATGTGTTGAAGTTAGGTGATTTTCGCGGAAAAGCAGATAAAAGGCACACGAGACTAGTGCCACGGGATCAACAAAGTCCAACTTCCTATCCAATTCCAAATACCCAGTTGTGCCCTAAACCCGATGCGGCGCGCAGGGGATGTAATATGTAACAACGCAATTATGTGTCGCGTAATCCACGGACGAAATTACGCTTTAATCCGGGTGATGAGATTCAGGCCCTACTCTCTTTCCAATGTCGAATTTCACTTGAAATTCGGCTGCTCACATTACGGAAAGACGAGCATCAACGATGCCGATGTCTGCAATGACGCGACAAAGCCTGTTAACACGAGGGTGTTTCACTTTCATCCAATTTCACGCTTTTAAGACAAGTTTTTTTCAATTTTTAGAAATATTCTAAATTTTGAACTTTTATGACCAGATTTCAAACATTACAGGAGGTTAATTATGTATTTGAAATAAATTAGCTTACTATATTTGATTAGATGAGTCGCAATGACAATATAGCGTTCTTTGATCAGGACCCGGGACTACACTAAGCGCCCGCTTTGGTCATTCACGCCCCTGGGGCTCGGCGATAAATATGTGTGAGACGGATTGGCGGGTTATTTGAATATTGTCTCGCGCACGTGCATCTAGTACCAAATACATAGCGCTTACCAAATTTAGAGAAAAAAGAGTCTGCTATACAATGTACTAAAGGTTTAAGTCTTCTTTTGACCTTCAATCTGAAGTACAAACCGTCTTATGTACGGTTTTTTACCCATAACAAGAAGGATAAAGCATATAGGACATGATTCTCTCAAAACGTTTAGTTTTCTTCTTTCAAGGCGTTGAAGTGTGAATTCTCAAATAGGGTGCAAGCTTGCGGAGGCCGTACTGACGACATGATGGATGACCACTTTCTGAGTTGCGAGTTCAGCCAACCGCACAGCATAGTCCGACTGGTGGTGATGGTGTTCATGAGTGGAATGAGGACTAGGAAGGCTCGTTCATCGAGGCGTGCCATGACCGATAGCCGATTCCCTCAACGCCTCCCAATTCAATTCCTTAAAACCTACATCTCCGAGTAGTCTCTAGATTCTAGGTCTCTACTCTCTACCTTCTAGTCGCTACCGCTGTTACGTCTTTCGCCTCTAGTCCTACCATCCGAGTCCAGACTGTGACTGATGCTGCAGATATATTGGTTCCATCGATCGAGAATCACCCCTCTAAGTCTCCAGAACCGTTTTTCAGGATACCCCGGTTACCACCAGGCAGGAGCTGGATGATAAATCGGACTGAAGTGTCAGAAAGAGAAAGGGAGAAAGAAAAAATGCCGTCAGTAAATTTTTACAAGGAAACAACCTCACTTCCGTCTTCTTCGGCTTTGCTCTGAGAACTTGGTCTCTGCTCTTATTGAGACGAAGAAGAATATGGTCCTTGCATAAAAAATATAGGTTCTTTAATCTTTAAGTTTAAACGTTTCAAGTTTGAAATTGTTCCATTCCATTTAATTTAATACTGAAGCGAAAGAAGCAAACTGGTAACAATGAAGCAATAATAAAAGAGTTGTAATCTAAATAGCACGAAAAGTAAAACTACGTTAAAGTCTTTTAAAAATCTTTTAGATGAGTGTTATGGTTGTATCATGACACTTAAATCGAAAGCACTTTAGTGATAATGGGAGAAGTTCTCTACTTTTCCATGAAAGAGACCGATTTTAAAAGACTCGAATAAATCGATCGGGTCTTCTTTAGAAAGTAAGTCGCATTTTGAAGACTTCATCGAACAATAGATGGTTCGGCAACTTGGTGATTTATTCTACGAAATACCTTAAATAGAGAACAAAGAGGAGATAAAAAAACTACAATTTTCCGAGAATTCAAAAGGATTTTCCTCTCAATCAAATTAAAATCGAAAAGTGAGCTCCATCAGGCGGATTTTAGTAGATTAAAATTGTAATCTTCTATTGCTTTTATCTCTGATCTTGAATGTTACGAAGCTACTTTTTAATCTGCTGTGCATAATCCTCTGGTCACTTTGCTGAAGAGGTAAAGAAGCTAATCCGCAATCAGCAAATGCGGCGAAATGAAAAGGGCACTTTTTTCATTTATGACTTCTCTATTTTAACTTGATTTAGATTCAATATTTCTTGAATTTTTTTTGAAAAATACTCTCTAAATTTGAATGAGTAAAATATGACTGATTATCAATTATAGTCGAAAAATTACTGTTACTAGAATTCAGTCACTCAAAATTACTGATTCAATTAGTAATTATTTGCTACACGCATGCCCACTAGTCGAAACTCGTAATTATATATTTCTTAAACATTTTTAATGTACATGGTATCCTGCATAAATTAAGTTAAAGCAAGAAAATTTTTATTTATATGCTTTATGGCAGGTGCAAATTTAGTATTATATGAATAGCGATCGCAAGAAAAAAGAAAAAATACGAAAAAGGGTGTTACAGGTTTCAGACATCTTACTACTTTTGGTTTAAAGTTAATTCTTTTTACTGAAAAGTTCATTATATTTTTGTCTGAACATTAAAGTTTTTTAGTTAACAGTTCAGTAATTTGGTTGGAAATTTAATTATTTTGTTGAAAAGTTAACAATTTTGTGATAAGATCATCTTTTTCGGTTGAGTATTCACATTTACGGGTTGAAAATTCCACTATTTTGTTGAAAATTAATCGCTTTCGACTTAGGATTCTACTATTCTAATTTGAAAATTCTTACATAATTATTTTGAATTTAAATTAGACTGTCACAACTTATTTTACAATTTCAATCAATGAAATTAAAAAAATAACTCATTTATCAGATGAAATCCTCAGTACTGATTCGATTAGTTGAATTTTTAATAATTTAAACTTAGAAAGTTTTTCCTACGGGGTGATTCTTATCGTATGCCAAAATAAATGACAACATAATTTTAAGGCTCGTTTTAAAAGAATTTCTTTTTTTTTCATTGGCTTAGGGTCACCTATTACGCGGAAAGACTCAATTCGAAATATTTTAACTAACGAGTATGAGGATTAAGATTTCAATGTTATGTTAATTCCAAGGATTTGTTTGCAATGAAATTCGAAATGATTTGTGCCGTGAATTATATTCCAATTTGTCACTGGTGGAACGTGTTGCAGGTGGTTGAACTTGCTGCACGCCCGGTCTATTATTCACCCGACTAGCTCGCGGTTCATGTTTTACCTAGCCGATCCAGTTTTGCTGTAGTGACCAAGCATTGTATCGTCCTTCATAAAAGTTGTGACCTGTGTAAATCCAGAGGTTATCGCAGGTACCGATCCCCAGTGCAGTGAAACGCAACTCTCCAGTTATATTACTTGGAAGATATCCCGAGAGTGA
>JAWWLR010000092.1:64977310-64988801 GCA_035041075.1 Acraspis erinacei | reverse complement strand
ATATATTGCCATGAAAATAAAAGTTTAAGAAAGTATTTCAGACTGCTTCTAAAAAAATACGGCATTTTAATCAGTTTTATTTCGCTACTATTAGTGAATTCCTTTATATTTTAAATAATTATAATTTTATTTTTTTGTTATAGGTGAGTCTATGTTACATCTATCATTGCTTAATGAATCTGTGAGTATTAGCAAACATCAGCCCCATATATTTTTTACTTGATTGTTTTCGAAATTTTATATTGGATTTACAAAACAACTATTTATCAATTTCAATTCTTCACTTTGCACGAGATTACAACTGAAAAATATTAAGTTCTTTTATCACCGTTTAGTATGGAGATTATTTTCAATCTATCTTAAGTAATGTCAGAAAAAAAGAACACAATAATAAAGAGTTTTTCTCTTTTTTCTGACACTGTCTGGTTTTGAATAAAAGAAGGTATCAAATGTTATTATTTTATTTCAATTAAGTGTACAAGAACAATCTGTATTTTGATGGATTGATTAGTATAACTTTAAAAGTAAATTAACTTAAATTGAAAATATGATATATTAGAAGTGTTTCGTGATTAATTTCAGGCTGACCCCTGGCACTTAGGATATAAACCCTTTGTGTTACTACAGTTTATTTACTAATTCTTAACAAATTAAAAGATAAAATGTTATGTTTTTTACGTGGTTTTGTCTCTAAATTTCGTAGATATTTCTTAGATGGAATTATTCTGTTTTTAAACCCACAATCCGTGTATCAAGTAATTAATAATTAAATTCTATTTATTATTATTATTTTCATGAAAATATAATTAATCAATTTAATACGCTTATTTTTCAAAGACAAAGGGTTTTCTTCAGGATTTATTAATTATCTAACAGGACAGAAAAAAGTTTTATTAAATTTTCCTCAGATCTTCATTGACAATATTTCTATCCATCTTGCATTTATTTATTTCGTTCTTACACCTATACGTAATTAATTAAAGGCTTACCTAAAAGGAAATGTCTTCTTAAAAACCGGAAAAAACTATAAAAGGGTATACCGATTGTGTTTAAATTATCATTTTCGGATTTAGAGTTTAATAAGCTTGAAGTATTTTGTTATTTTATTTAGAAGGAACCATCTCGCGGAAAAAATATGTTTTTTAGGAAACATGTTAAAACACTAGTGGTCGGATAGCTACTTTATTGGATTGGCAAATATGCTTTAGTATTCGTCTATCGTACGCCAAGCGCGCGGGTAGTTTTTCAATTTGCAATAAAAAATAAAATTGAATTCCAGATAAATTTATTTTATAAGTATTTATTTCTTAAAGTTTTTGAACACATAAAATGATGTAAAAGATATAAAAATAATCTAGAAAATTTAGAAGAAAATTGGTTGAAATCTTAGCAAAGAACAAACTGAAAAAAGCCACTTATAGTCATGTTGTCATGAAACATTTTGGGCTCATTTTTATTACTGTGAAATTGGGCTTTTCTTCTGAAACGTAATGTTTGACAAATGAAAATGTATTTTGAAAGTAGCGTGTTTAACTTATATAACATCTTCGAACACATATCTACTGGAGAAATTTTAGTACTTCTAATCCAAATGCAACCTGTCTATTCAGGAATCTTGAAACTGTCCACCTCAAATAAAAGCTATTAATAAAAATCTATGGCTGTTAAAAAAAAATCGGGAAAGTGCTTTCTATTTAAAAAGATCATATTCTCGAGATGAAGACATATCTTCCAGATTGTATTCCTGAATTGTCTCTCTTCAAACGTTTTTCACTTGCATTTATCTTTCACTTTTTCTATCCTTCCTGACACATTCATGATATCATTTCCCATTCGTTTTCCTTCAAATTCCATCTATATTACGCTCCAGTTTTCCAGAATGTATTCAAGTTGAAACAACCGGGGCAGATTGTATTACAGAAAGAGATCATGTTTCTTCCCTTCAGCAAGTCGGATGATCATTTCGTTCGTAGAACTGCTTAGAATACATCATGTCAGACGCAATATCGTAACAGAATCAGAAGCGAGGAAGGATCCCACCAGTTTTCTTGTGGCCGGTGAGTTTCTCCAACAGAATATGCCAATCTTGGTATTCCCTCGAGCAGGAGTCATGGCGCTTTCATTTCCGAACGGTCACTGGTCGCGGGATGCAAGTGAACCGGCCGAGCATTCCGAAAAGGCTGTAAGAGAGAAGTATTATTATCGAGGGAAATCTGAGACCATCCCTCGGGGTAGGAGATCGGTCACGTTTGGATGAAGGTAGTCAGAAACTTTCTTGCTACTTGGAAGTGGAGTCGAGGGTGTGGGTGTAGAAGTCGACTCGAGTGCGAAAAATAAGGGGGAAAAACTTTGAACCTGCGCCCTACACGTGTCCTTGCCTTGAAAACTCCAAGTCTCTTCACAACATTATTAACACAGAAAAGCTTTTTCAAAATATATACTCAGCTCAATTTAAATCCAATCTCATTTCTTAGCATTTTTGAAATTGCGATTCCATTTCCTAACGGTTAGAGAGGATTCAGAAGCATGGATCCGAACGGTTTTAGGGGGGAGTTTTTTGTGCTCTTCTAATTATTTCTGCAAATTCTTGATTTTTTCGGATTAAAATTTTCAACCTTTGATGATAAAAGTCCATTAAATCAAGATGTAAGGGAAGTGTGCATAAACCAGCCAATTTAGAAAAAAGGGAGATTACTTTTAAATACTTTTATATATTCTAAACATCTTAAGCAATTTAATTCACAAGGAAGACGTTTAAGTAAGTATTAACTATTTTAAAAACAACTAGGTTTATATTTAATTAGTATACTTGTAATTCGACATGCGATAAACATTGACAAAATAGCTTAGCGTGTGTTCTATGAAGGACAATAAACATCAATCAAAATAATACAAGATAAGTAACTTAATATTCTGCCTAAGGTCTAATCAAAAATGCATACTCAAATAGGTCACAAGCTGTTATTATGCTAATTTATTTTAGTTTAAATATTTGATGCTTGAAATTACATGCTTGAGATAGAATTTGAATTAATGAATATATCTACACTATAACTGAATATTACTTTTGCTTTCTTAATGACGCTACATCCTAGAGGGGCTAACTTCGTAAAATATAGAGAAAGAACACTGTTTTCAAAACAATACTAACTGCAAGTGAAAAATGCAGCTTTACAGAGTGTCCGTAGGGCATGAAAACATGGAAATTAGAGAAAACTAAGGTATTTTAATTATTTGAGAATGTCAGGAATTTTTACAAAATTCATGCAAAAGTCAGCGAATATCTATATGACGCACTCTGAATAACTTTCAATTTAAAATTTTTATATTCCGCTCATAAAAGATTCTATGTTAAAAATATGCGAAGGTTAAAATCCTGATATTTTAACAATAACATATCGAGGAAAATGAAATATTGATCAGGGAAAAGATAGAGAATTTTTTGAATAAAGTTTTTTTCTTAGACAAAAGTTTTATTATTTTGTTTCAGTTTCAACTTTTTTGTTAAAAAGTCCTCTTTTAGGTTTGAAAATTGAACTATTGTGGTTTGAAGTAAACTCCTCTGTTAAGTATTCAAATTTTGATGCTGACAATTTAACTGAAATCTTTTTTCGTAGAAAATTCAACTATGCTTTTCAGAATTCATCTTTTTGGTTTAAAACTGTCACTTTTTGTTAAAATTTCATATTTTTATATTAAAAACGCAAATTTTTAATTTGAAAATTCGTCTCTTTTGGTTGTAAATTCGTTTTTTTTATTAAAAATTAATTGTTTTTACCGTAAATTCAACTATTAGAGTCAGCTTTGCAACAAAGTTTTTTACAGATCAAAGTTCATCTCTCTGATTGAAAATTTAACTATTTCGTTTAAAGTTACTTTTTTGGGGTTTTTGATTTAATTTTTTAACTGGGTGAAACTTGGTCTTTTTCAGATAGAAACGCGACTTTTTTATAGAAATCTAATCTTCTTTATTGAAATTTTATCTTTTTGGTACAAAAAGCAACAGTTCGGTTTAAAAATAACTTTCATGCTGAACATTCAACTGTTTTACAGCGAATTCGTCTCTGTGCTTGAAATTTCGATTATTTGGAAAAGTTTGTTTTCTTCCTTCACTGAAAAATCTTAAATTGTTGAAAATTTGAATTTTTGATTTGAGATTTCAAATCCTGGGATGATATTTGAAGTAATTTGTTAAAAGTACACTTTTTGGCAAAGATACATCATTTCAGTTGATAATTCATCTGTTTGGTTGAAAATTAAACTATTGAGTTAAAAAATCGTCTTTTTGCTAAAAAAAATAATATTTGTTGGTTGCAAATTTAACTGTTTTGTAGAAAACTAGTCTTTTTTGTTAAAAATTGGTCTTTCTTATCAAAAGTTGAACCACTTTGTTAGAAATTCATTTTTATTCGCAGATTCATCATTTTAGCTAAAAATTTATCTCTTTGTTGGAAAATTTGACTATTTTATTAAAAATGTGTTTTTTTGCTTATAATGAATTTGTTACAAAAAATTTAACTTTTCCATTTTCGGTTGAAAATTTATATTTTTATATCTTGAAAATTCAGCTATTTTTGTGAAAATTGATCTATTTTATAAAGAATTTAGATATTTGTTAAATCCCATCTTTTTGGTCGAAAATTAAACTGTTTTCTAACAAATACAATCATTTGCTTGAAAATGCAACTATATTTTGTTGAAAACAAATGGGCAGGTAAAATAAAAAAATAGTCAAGGAAAAATCAGGGAATTTTAGAACTAAAGATTTGCTCCCACCAGCTTTAGCTTCTTTATTGATCCCTGAGGAACACAACTTCATATTTTATTTTTTATTTTGTAAAATATTAGTAAAATGCTAAAGAATACAGAAAAATATATTGTGACGAAAGTAAAGATGTATGTGAATAGACCTGGATACACAATATACACGCACATTTATTTTTAATAAGACTGCATATATACCATATGGCCGGAAATGGTGGTCAGGTGAAGGTTATGTATCAAAATGCATGTAACAATTAGAAGTCGGTTACGACAACTACAAAAGAAACATATGACGTTTGAATCTTTGCATGAAATTGAACGTATGTTTTTCACTTCGTATTGCCATTATGTTTTCAATAGAATCTGTAACACCCAAGGCCAAGGTAACATCGTATATCAAGTCTACGTTTTACAAGGAATTGAAAGAATTTTAATATCGAACCATTTAAAATTCAAGAGTCCGTATAGCTTTATATGCGTCCCTTTTACAAGAAATTTCTTTTTTTTCTTAAATCTAGAATTATTCATAAAATAAAATTAATGTGCAAGGATTTTAAATCAGAAATACTAAAAAATGAAGTTTTGTTTAACAAAGGAGACTTCCGAAAAAAAACAATTTCAAATATGAATGTGCTCAAGATTTTATGATTACAATCTTAAACAAATAATTGCCTATTGATTAGTTTTAAACCCCGAGTATTGAAAACCGTTTAGTTACAAATACTTTTCGTTCGAAATTAATCCATTTTAAATTTAAAAATTGAAGATTGTTTAATACCAAACGCTCTTAAGTTTAAATTATTGAATTGTGAACACCTAGAAGGAACAAAAGTATAATTTTTAATATTTATTGAAACTCATTCATTTTTTACTTTAAAAATATTCCATAGTTTTGATCCTCTCAATTGAAAGTTTTTGAATTCGTCGTTTTAGATTTTAAATTTCAAGTTTTTAGTTTTAAACTTGTATATTTGGAATGTGTCATACAAAAAACAAAGTGTACGCTTCGCGCGTAGAAGGACACCTGCTTTATGACGCAGATTCTACAAAGTCCCTGGTTTTTTTCTTGGAGGGAAAATTTGGAATAAAAAAATTGTGAAAATTCACAAACGCATTAGCTTAATTTTCAGAATTTTCTTCCTTCATTTTTACCCCTATTTTACTCAAAATTGTTTAAAATCCTTATATTTGAAACGGTATTAAAAAGAGTTGTATACAAAAGTTGAAGTTCTAGAAGAATAAACCTTTTCTATTGTTTGCATTTTTTTACTTAACGAACCGTTTTGGAGAAAAATTAAATTAAATCAGGGTTTAAATTTCGACTTTTGCGTGTTACTTTAATATTATTTATGGGGGAAAAATCTCAAAAACTATAACTGATTCTTTAACTATATTCTTATATTCCACCATATTTTCTTGGGTCTTTTATACCTAAATGATATTGAAGAAACACGTAAAACTTGGTCAAAAAATATTTTTCTAATAGTGAAATATTTCATACTCCAACAGGCAATTATTCCGTATGTTATCATCTGGATCTAAACAATTGCTATTTTCGACCCACTCTAACGAGCATTCTAGATTATTATTTAAAGAAATTCAAAATGATAAATTCTTTCTTCCAAACAAAAAATATAAAAATAAAAATCTTTCATGGGTGAATGAACAGTGTCATGCATAAAAAATACCTCACACTTAATTGCAATACTTTGGTTCTTGTGACATTTAATTTATAAATCGAATGTAACTGTATTGCATAATAAACTTTTTCGCATAAAAGTGTTGCATTTTTCAATTTTGTTTATTACCCTGGTATTTTTCGAAGAAATGTTGTCCCCCTAATTTTGGTGCAATTAAACTGCTGAACCACTGCCATCCCTGAAGTAGGGAATTTCTTAAGAACCATGAACAAATCTGTTTCATATATTTTAAAAGAATTTCGAGATTTTGTGAGATAGGTAACGTTACTTTTTTAACAACCCTCGTAGAATAGCATCTTTGTATCAAGGAATTTTCTGTTAGCTGTGAATTTGTCATCTTCGAGACGAGAATTTCACGTGAATGTGGCAGGAGAAACAGAAAAGGGTGGCAAAATTGATACTATTTTCGCGAGACCTGAATACGTCTCGACGGGCATATATCTCTGATACCTACAGGTTTGATCCATCGAACAAAGTCCCCATTCCTATTTTCTCTCTTTGATTTTCCATTTGGCTTGCTCGCTCGCACGCTCAGCTCAGCGAGAAATCGAGTTTAGAACGCACGTATAAGCCGCCCTCTCACGGATTCGATGTAAACTTTATCAAGCATTGTGTGCTCTTTTCGACGAATAGGTTCGAAATTGGCGCGATAATAGGACACAAACGTGACACCAAGCTCTCGTATGAATTGCAGCATGCGTGACACTCTGATCATTCTTTTATTCATTCAATTATTTGTCGTCAGTCACGTATCGCCACTGGCAGGGCGAGTCTAATTAAATTAGCGAGCCCCCTAAAACTTTCTGATAAAGCATTGTGTTTGGAAATCACGCGATGCACGCTCAATAGTTTTATCTTGTGTGCACAGTAAAAAATAATGTTTTACGTGGAATGAAATTGCAACCTTACGATTAGCAAATGGAAAGTCTGCATTTCAGGTGGAAATTTAAAGTCAAATCTGAAACCAAGTCGAATACCAATTCAAGGAGGTTTGCCGCAGGTCAGATAAAACCTGGAGATTAGTAGAAGATTTATATTTACATATTTACATATTTCGATTTACATATTTCGAAAAAAATGGCAAAAGACAAGAAATTTCTTCACGAAACACTTTTTGTCTGGCAATAAGAACTAGGACTTTCTCCAACCACTTTGTATCACCTTTTAATCTTGTTTTTAAGGTAAAGTCATTGCAGTCCCTTTTTAAAATAAAAAGATCACTTCAGTCAGTTTCCATTCAATAAATTAACATATGGGATAAGGAGTATTGCATTTTCGAAGATTCCAAGAAATATTTAATAGGTGTTAAACATTTTAAGGGATTCAAAAGGATTTGATAGGTTTTAGCGTATTTTTTAAAATTCTAAAGAATTTTCAAGAACTATAAAAAGTATGAAGGTATTCAAAAGTATTTTAACAATATTGATGTATTATTAAAATTTTTAAAGAATTTTTCTAGATTTTTAAGGGATTTTAGAAAATTTGAAAGGATTTGAAATATTTTAGGGTATTGTAGAATATTTTAAGGTTTTTTATCCGATTTTCGAGCATTTCAATCATTTTAAAAGATTTTAAAAGCTCTAAAGTTATTTTATAAAACGAAGTGTATCGTCGTCCCAAAATTCGGAATGGTTAGTGCAATATTTTTTTTAAGCTTGGCTAATCGTCCCGAATTTTTGGGACGACCAGTCCATCCCCTTCTTCAAACCCCCCGCCTTTCCCAATTTTGCGGGATTTTTTAGAATTTAAAAGATTGTCGATATTTAAAATTGTTTCGAAAGATTTTAAGTAGTTGAACAAAAAAAGCATACTTTGAAAAATTCCAAGAAACTTTTGATTGATCTCAATCATTTGAAGTTATTCCAAAAATGTTTAATTATTATATCGTATTTTATAAAATTCCAATGAATTTTCAAGAACTTTACAAATTTTCAACGAATTTCAAAAGATTTTGATTGATTTGAAATAGTATAGGGTACTTTACAGGATTGTAAAATATTTTCTAATTATTTCAGTTATTTAATAGTGTTGTAAATGATGTGAACTATTCTAGGGTATTTTAAAAGTTCCACAAGCATTTTCAATAGACTTGAAACAATTCAGAAAGATTTAAATGATTTTCAGGGGTTTAAGATATTTTAAAAGATTCCAAGAGATTTTATAAGATTTCCGAGGATTTTAATTATTTTAATGAATTTTGAATGCTCTTAAGAAAATTTCATCAATTTTTCGAGGTTGCAGAAAATATCATCAGGTTTGATTGAATTTCATGAGATATTATAATATTATAATGAATTTCAAACAATTTCTATACAAGAATTGAGGGATTTCGTTGAGATTTAAAAATTTGAAGAGGTTTTGAAATATCTGTTGCACTTAATTGGAATTCATTTGAAATTCACTCTGAATTATTATTAATTTATCATGGATTCGCTTATTTTCTTTTAAATTCTTTAGAATTCGCTTACATTTTTGTATGGACTTGCATTGTTCTGAATTCACTCAATTCTGCTTAATTCAATGGATTTTTTCTTCAATTTACTTGAAATGTTATTATTTTCATCGAATTCTGCTCATTTTGCTCAAATTCTTCTGAATTCGCTCCCATTTTACTGAAATTAATTGAATTTATTTTTTTTCCAATTAAAATGAATTCACCTTGAATTATTTTGAAGTCTGATAAATTTATCATGAATTTATTAAATTCCACCTGGAATTCTTAAAAGTTTCATGCAATCTATATTCTTCTGATTTTTATTAAATTAAAAAAAAAAAGAAATAGCAATTTACTCTTAAGTATTGTTTTATTCCACTTATAAAATATTCTGTATTAAAACTGTTTAAAGTTTTGGTTTTTAAATGTCAGTGGTCAGGGAAAATAGAACATTTGCCAGGGAAAAATCAAGTACTTTTAAAAAATATAGTTTCGCGGGTACCCTGCTTTAAGTGTTCGATTTTACTCTGTACAGCCGCGCCTCAGCTCGAATTTATCCAGAACCAATAACAAGAAACATTCAGCCATTTCGATGGTTTGATAGGAGCATTTTATGTTCTATCCGTTTATATCGCAAAACTCGTGCAGGCATGTAAATGACCATCCGCTTACTTGATTCGCTAGAACGCCGTCGTCAGAGCTTTCTTGGGCACTTTTGTATCGGTACTTTAACCTCAGACCGAGCTTTATGGGACGTTCGATCCTTCTTACTCAGCTCAAACGCGAGGAACTTTATCTTGATGTCCGCTCCATTTCTCGTGTATAAGCAACCCTGCACCTATTTTTCTCCGGATTAAGAAAGCGTTTCGGGAGCCAGACTATGGATTTACTCCATTACTTCGCCAACACCAGATCCGGGTACAACTTGTTTCTTATACGGCAAATGCCCTTTCTCCCATTGTGTGCTCGACGCAGGTGTTCTGATGGAGTAATCATGATCTCCTTTAGGGGATTTTTCAAATGCGGGTCGCCAGACTAAGTATTTCAGAAATTAAGAGAAATGGGTCAAAGAAAATTCGTATTCATTACTTTTATTTAAAAAAACAAAACGTCCTGATCTAGTTGTTTTGACTGCTCTTCCACTAAAAGTCAAGTTTTTTAAGCATCCAATCCTTTTATATTATAATACGATGTGTATCGTCGTCCCAAAATTTGGAATGGCTAGTCCAATATTTTTTATAAGCTTGGCTAATCGTCCCGAATTTTTGGGACGACCAGTCCATCCTCTTCTTCAACCCCCCCTCCCCGTCCTCCCCAATGTTTCATTGGGGGTTCATTCCTTAATTATGCGAGGACAATATATTGGTTTTACGTTCGAAACGTTATAAAATAAATGTTTTGACCTTTGGAAGAGAATATACCAATGATAAATATCAGAACAAAAATTCAAGAATTTCTCGAATTTTCTACATAGACTGCAACTTGTAACATGACTTAGGAAAGTTGTACCATAAATCTGAAATTTATATCACGTTATAAATTGACGTTTTATCTTCAATTTAAGTTAATCAAAGTAAAAAATCTTCATGGCTTCCCATGATATGATAATAATGTTTCAAGCGTGAATGTGTCGAGTTTCAGTCGGCGATCACCGCTACTTGACACGACCACGCTTGAACATTTTTAGTCATATTTCGGAAACCCGTGAAGATTTTTAAAGTTCTGTTCTTAGCCTACATTGGTGATAATTCTTCAAACACTGTGTGGAATAAATTTAAGATATTTGCCGCAACTTCTATAAGCCACGTTAGGTGTTGAAGTCAAGGTAGAATCTTCTACAAAAGGTCAGATAACATTCCTACATTAAAAGCCTCAATAATTAAACTATTTTAAACTTAAATTATATGGTGGATTAAGTTGCATATTTTAAATTAAACATTTTTTTATTGAAACTTTCAATGCTCATAGTGTTTAATAATTTTAGGGCGTAGCATTCAAATACATATGGTTGCAAGTTTAAATCTTTCACATTTGTAGAATTTTCAAATAAAATGAAGGGCTTCATTGACGATCAATTTTTAATTGAAATCGTCGAATATTCTATAATTTCAAATTTAAAGTGTTTAAAATACCTTGTTTCAATTTGACATATTCTTATAGTGAAAAATATCGAACTGAAAACTTCCGAAATTGAATAAATTTGAAGAAATTCAAATTGAAAGATTATACGTTATGCTCTTTAAAATTTAATTCAACAATTACTTTGGAATTTAAAAATGAAAGACTTAATAGTTGAACTATTTTGCATTTGAAATGCCGAAACGTGAAAAATTTCAGATTGAATCGACAAAATCGAGGATAACATTGTGCAATTTCAAAACTCGTAAAATGGAAACTTTTTTTAATTAACAGCTTGACGAAATAAACAATATATATAACTTAAAGATTTTTAATATAGAATTATTCAAATTTAAAAAACCGCTAGTGAAAGTTTAGAAAAATTTAAATATATATCTGTGAACAATATTGGAATATGAATAATATATATATATATATATATATATATATATATATATATATATATATATATAGT
>JAWWLR010000092.1:64953160-64964703 GCA_035041075.1 Acraspis erinacei | reverse complement strand
TTATTAAAAATATAGTAGTATTATTAATTAATAACAATAGATTATCCGAGGGTAAGAAAATAAAATGGTTCATAATGGACAATTTATTATTTCAACCCTCAAAGTTGCAATCCTTTGATTTCAAATTTTTACTGTTCTCTTCAGGTCTGAATCAGCGAAATTTCACTGAATATTCAGCTAAGAGTAGATTCTTTAAGGTAGAGGTAAATAGAGAATTTACATTTGTTTTCGACTTAGGGATCGAACCCCAATTTGCAAAATATGCAACAAACTAAATATCAAATATCTGAAAGGATTATGATAGAATTACCAAATATTAAAATTTAGTCGGAGGTCGGGGCTACTCGACTCTTTTTGAATGACTTTTTTCAACCCTGAAATAAATTGCTTTGTTTTTATATCTAACGTGATTATTCTCTGAATGTCCGCTTTTAATGTTTTATTAAATGCACCAATATTATAATTAACGTCTCATATTGATATTTCCATTGATACCGGCTACATTAATAACAATAATAATAATAATAATAATAATAATAATAATAATAATACGGCAATACCTGATTCTCCCCTACGACCTGTATTATTCAAAATTTATCCATTTTATATTTCATGGTATTAAAATTAACGATTCTAAATATAAAAGTTAATCCTCTTAAATTGGAAAATAAAAGCTTGCCTAAATTATAAAATCGAAACTTTCAAATTAAAAATTAAAAACATGTGTTACGTATTAGAATTCTAAGTACATACAAACTTGAACAAATTCAGATTTAAGGAGTCAGTAATTAAACAGTTTTTAATAGAAATCATACAATAATCAAACAAAACTAACAGGAAGTAAAAGGAATGGGCTAACTTTTTTACATTAAATTTTGTTTACCCGTGCCCAGAAACTTAATATTTCGAGAAAATATTTTATTTGCTTTAAACTGCAAATTGAAGTTTTATCGCAATATGCAGTTGAGCAGATTTTAGTATATTTTTAACATCTCATATAAAATTGTATTATCAATTATTAATAAATTGATTTTGACAGATCTAAGACGTGTGACAATTGCTAGAAGCGAAGGTCGTTATACGCTAGGGTAAACCTAGTATAGGGGGATAGGTTTACCGCACATGACCCCAGGTGCAATGCTAGCCCACGGGCAGAATGGAACATGCAGTAGATTGAGGGATCAATGCCCTATACCATGTGTCGGATTGAGAACACTATTCGTCTAAAATATTATTATGTTTATCCGGCTGCGTCTAAAAGTAGCTATCTGGAAGTTTCAAATCGTCATTCGAGTATTGCCTTTCCAGGCCAGTCCTTTGCAGCGTAGGGGAAGTGGTCACAACCGGCTAGTGGGTCTAAAATTTCCATTAGAATAGCAACATTAATATCAATTTTTAGTGCAGATACTTTTATTAAACAAATACAAATTTTTGACAAGTAATTTCCAGCATAAAATGTTTAAACAGAAATAGTCAATCCGATAGATGTTTTAAACCTCTTATGTAAGCATTTTTGAATGGACTTTAGGCATATTATTAAGTAATTCCGCTTGTATTTTTTTTAAGTTTTTGTAAGGGTGTTTATAACATACATATTCGCCATTTATAGCAGTAGTATCAAAAGTCAAATTCGAAATGCATTTGTTCAAAATAGAAAAAAATACAATATTAAAAAAAATTACAAATAATTAATATAATTAATATAATTAATATAATTAATAATTAATTAATTTAAAATATAATATTCTATTTTCTTTTTTATTATTTTTCTTGTGATTGAGGAGTAATATTCTTTTCTATTCTGACCTGGTACTTTAGACCTACTTCACCTACTTAAAAAAAAAGTTTAAATAAATAATAAAATGGTGTAAAATTTAATTTATTGCAGAAACTAGTATTTTCTGTCTTATAATACAATTGGAACTCATTAGACTCAGTTCTTGTAGAAATAAATAATATAAAATTATTGAAAGAAGTAATGGATAAAAGAGAAACTACAAGCGAATGGTTGATTTATTTACTTAACGTAGGAGTTCAAATTATTTCAAGGGATTTCACATATTTAAAAAATTTCAAGGTCGAAAAGGAACTTACAAAATTTCAAAGTATTTCATGGATTTTAGGTTATGTTAAAAGATTCCAAATACTTTCAAGAAATTAAAAAAAGTTCAGAAATTATCAAAATATTTCACAAGATTTAGGGGTTTATATAGAATCGCCAATTATGTCAAAGGATTCATGGTATTTTTTAGGATTTGCAAATATTTAAATTTCGAATTTCAAGGAATTCTATAGAAGTTTGGAAAATAAATGAAATTAAGTTTTAAGACACCTCAGAATTCCAAAGATCTCAAGATATTTGAAGATATTTCAAGGAATTCCAAAAATTTTAAAGGATTTTATTGAATCATCAAAGATTTCAAAAAGTCTTAAGAATTTAAACAATCTTTTTTTACACAAATTTAATGAATTTGTTTTTTAAACGTCGTTGTTGTGTTGAATAACGTATTTTATTCTTGGTTAGTCGGAATTTTTTTTGTCAAACAAAAAGTTAATGAATGAGCTTAATTTTGTTCATGTTGAAGGAATTTAAAATGATTTCTACCATTTTCAATGTATTTTTATTTTTGCAGTACGGTATTTGACATTTCAATGTTTATGAACGAATAAAAAACTATCAACTGATTTTAATGGTTTAAAGTTATTTTTAAAATTATTAAAGCAACTCTAAATATTGCAAAGATTGCAGAAATTGTCAAAATTTCAAGGAATTTAATTTATTTTAATTGCAAGGGTTTTAAAAATATTTTTACACATTTCCAACTATTACAAACATTTCAAATACTTCAAATATTTCAAACAAGGGTTAAAAGATTCTCAGGGATTTCTACGGCTTTAAATAGATTTCAAAGATTTGAATGAATTCAAAAATGTTTCTAAACTTATCAAGGGATTTCAATAAAATTGCAAGCAATTTTATAGATATCAAGGGAACCGACAGATTCTTACTTTGTGATGTTTATGATTTTGTGCAGAATCACTATTTTTTGTACTTCCGTATGAGATCATGAGTGACCTAAAATAAATCCTTTCTTTGTAGTTTGTCTATTTCTCACGTTAATTCCTTGAATACAGTGAGACTCCGAGATAGGTCTCAGAGTGTCACTGTACTCGGCCGAAAAAGTTCAGTTCTTTGTCTTGCCGGTTACATTTTTGAGACTATTTTGTAAATACTACGTACTATTATTAAAAATATAGTAGTATTATTAATTAATAACAATAGATTATCCGAGGGTAAGAAAATAAAATGGTTCATAATGATATATTTAAAAACACCCCGGCCTATCACTCAATTACTCAGGGCCGACCACTTATTTTTTTACTTTATGAGGCACGTATAAGACCTTTATGAAATGAGCACAATAAATAAACAAAAATGAGAGATTATCTTAAACTTAGAAAACATTCCTTCTCTCAATGTTTGTGTCCCAAGGGATGGTGAACTCAGCTTTTAGAGGCTACCCTCAGTGGAAATTTATTTTAGCACTTTAAGAGGAAAAAAGTCGGATCTTGAGGCAAGTGCCTACAGTGTGAATTCAAAGTCAAGTGTCGTGAAGAGTATAAAACAAAAAGAAGGAAAGGAAGGAAAAGAAGAGAGAGAAAAGTATATGGGGCAAGAGCGTGGATGGTGAAATAAGAAGGCCAAAGAAGAGAGCAAAACGGTGGAGGGCTGGGAGGACCAACGAGCACGCAGTTACGATGAAGGGTCGCTAATCGCGAGGCTGGAGACTGGGAATAAAATAAGGGAGCCCTGTGAGTTGCCATGGAGGGTTGCTCAGCACCCACGGTCACCATCCAGAGCTCTTCTCTGAATCCCATACTTCTGTTTAGCCCTGACCGAGAAGGGTGAACCAGGCTAGTCGATACCCACATTCAGCACAGCTTTCTCGAGGCCGATATCGATACTATCTACTTCGAATATAAATTAGAGACGCAACCTACTTTTCTCGGTTTTTCTACACTTTTCCAACATATATTCCCACACTTTCATCTTTCATTTATACAGTAACAGAAATTTAATACGGGACGTAGGGTTATTTTGAAATAGTAAATTTCATATAATAAGAATTAAAATAAAATCCATATCATAGTAGCCAGGTAGTCAAATATGTTGTTTGGCAAATTTGTATAAGTGTTTATATTTTTTAAATTGAAAACAGGTTGGTTCAGATGGCATCGTGATTGTCTTATCTTCCAACACTGCAGCCTTTAGCAGTCTCAATGGCGAGGGTTCGATTCCCGAAGCAGAAAACGAGGCTGGATATGTTTTCAGAAAGCTTCGCTTTTGTCCCTTGATACAACTATTCCACAAATACCCTACAGTTTATAATTAACCCTATAGTACAGTCGCGTATGACCCTCGCCGTCGATGCGACTATAAACATTCAATGTTTTGAAAAATAAAAAAAACTGTTACGTAAAATATTTTTTTTTTGAAGTTTGTATTATTGAAGAATCAATTTTCTCAATTTCTTTTAAATTACTTCATTAAAAAACAAATTTTGAGAAAAAAGCTAGAATTTCAGAAGTCCTTGAGCTTATCCTTCTGTTCCGTTTGCTTTTGTAATTAAACTAATTTTTTAAAAATATTTATGTTAAGACAAACGAATATCGCGATACAAATCAGTTGATGATTGTCTTCGTGCCGTAACTTGTCCGAACACGCAAACGTTACGTCAAAACACATAAAGTTTTCTTGTAGGGACTTTTGTGTTACGAAAGTTTCAAATAGGTCAAAAAAATCATTTTACGTGTTAGAGATGATCGTCATTTCTAGCCTCTTTACAGCATATCCCCGACCTTCTTTTTATAAAGTCACGTTGACATTAACTATAGAAATATATGAGATAACGCAACAAGCTAACATTAGTCAGCTAAGTAAAACTTTATCGAAGTCAATTTTAGTGTTTAGTTTAATAGTCATGAGGTTAACTTAAACACTAGGGAAACTAGCCATGCAAATATGTTAACCCGACTGCCACCATTTTTCAGTAAATTTATGTAATTTGATAGAAAAAATTATGCTTCGGTGATGAAAAATTGTAAAAATTAACGCTGAAATTTATTTATTAGAATTTAATAATAAATTAAGTATTATCGTGAACGGTAAAGGTTTAATTTAAAAAGGAGCTTAAGATGGTGGATAGGTATTCATTAGTTTAAAATGGAATCCTAATTAAAGATAAGTGTGGTATGCACTTTTTTACCTAATGTCTTTTTATAGAGTCAACGAGACCCTATTAACTTGGCCTTTTATCCCTTAAAAAGAATAGTATTACCATTTCACTTATTAAACAAAATAAATAAACTTTGTTTCATTTCGTTACAAGGCACTCTTTCTGATAGAAGTTTCCTGTCCCACTTTTGTAAATTTACATTGTTTTTCTATAATTAAATGTGGAGGGAAATAACTAACATTTCTTATAGTGAACAAAGTTCGTCTGATCATTAAATCCGAAAAAACATAGAAATTATTCTGAAGAGCGTTCAAGAAAATAAAGTTATCTTTAAAACATCTTGCTATGGATGCTTCGAAAATTATTTTTTAAAACTGAAAAATTATAGAGATTTTTTTTGTCCACATATTACAATTTTGATTTACTTACTATCTTATATCGTCAAACAAACTGAAGGTTCACACAATCTTGACGTTATGTCAGCAACGTGGTTAGCACTTATCTTCAACATCTTCTCATCAACTTATAGTTTAGTCAAATGAACTGACATTTAAAAAAATATGTAATTGGGAAAAAAGTGAAACATGAATGGCAACTGAGTGTAGATCAGCGGTTAAATACTTTAAATTTATTTTAAATAGAATAACAGTATAACTGAACCAGAAAAGACAAATTTCCCACATAATAGTAGGATCCTCAACCAAAACAGATTAATTGTCATCCAAACGATTTCCATTTTTAACCGCAAGGATGAGCTTCCTGTAAAACGGATGAGTTTTAAACCAAATGGTGAAATTTGTAACTAAAAAGATGAATTTTTAACACAGAAAATTAAGATTCTACTAGAAAAGAATAGTTCTTAATCAAATAGTAGTTAAAATTTCTTATTGGCTTCTATTAATTCAGTTCACATTCAAGTTGAAGACGAGAAAAAGAGAGGGTAGGGAAAAATCTGGAAAGTATAAGTAGATAGGAAAATGCTTGTGATAAATAAATATGAATTTTGTTAATTTATCGACCAAAGAATAACATTATAGATAAACATTATATACTTTCAAATCCGGACTACATATAGATTTAATACTTAAAAAATTGTAGGACACTTATTTTCATATTTTAATACTATGTAGCTCATTTTTTCTCTGAAGTAAACCTGAACCCTACTGTCGTATAATATCTAACTGTAATATTGATATTTCTTTTGCTTACATTTTTAAAGAAAACCAAATGGTAACCATCATAAATGCAAGACATCTCCTTCACTCTGCATTATTGCAGGAAAAAGCTAGGAATGCTCAAGGGACGAACTGAAATTTAAGGAGTCTTCCTAAAAAAAATTGACAGTAAAGCCTCAACGAAAAATAAAGAAAACGCAAACTTCCGAAGCCCTGAACGCTTTCCCATTAGTCGACCCAGTTCCCCATGGAGTCTCCAGGAAGGAATCTAGTCGGCTTTCAGGATTGAGGCTGAGCTCGTGGATGTCCCCGCATAACTTTTTTGGCGCAGTGCAATGACTAGCTCGTCCCGGGTATGGTTGATTGGCCCAGTGATACGCAGACCAAGAGCGAGAAAAGGGGAAAAGCAAGAAGGATGGAGAGAGAAAGGAAAATGACAAAATGGAAGGGTTCGCGGCATAATCGAGGGGTGAAGGGATGGTTCGGTCGGAGAAGGGAAGCTAGCTCGAAGAGGGTGCGTGGGTTTACTCGTAGGGGGTGCGTAGAACGAAGAGGGGACATTCGTAGGGGATAAGAGGACTCGGCGAAGGGTGGCATGATGGAAGAAGGGTGGAGTGGGAGCGAGGGGACGAACGGGGGAGAAAACTCGAGGGTGCGTGTAGGCCTGGGGAATCAGTCGTGGACGAGCTGCGTTGGGGGTTTTATCTATAGCACTCTTCTCTTTACAGACCTCCATCTATCCAGATACTACGCGTATCTGACGCGCAAAAAGAAATAAAAATAGTACACATAGAGAGCTTGAAACTTCCTGACGCACAGTAGTCAAAGTCTTATTTTTAAAAACCGTTCAACGCGAAATCAGTGCAATTTCTTATATTTATTGATATATTTATTATCAAAACGCGAGTGCTTGATTGTGTCGTCAGCTGACCCGATCTCGAGACTTGGATTTATTGATCCAATTTTCGCGCGCGTGCCAAACTGGTTAAAGTTTTTTCTCAATCGTGCAAGCGATCAATTTTCGGTGGTGTTTATACTCTTCCACCGTTCACCACGTTGTCACAAATGGTTCATATCGTGGAACTGGTTCCGCCGAGTCGGAACGACTTTCAAATGGTGAGTCCACTCGCTGAGATCATCAAATTCTCTTCTCATATAACTTGATTTTGCTTCTTTTCGCAAGCAGAGAATTTTTCCAATGAGTTCCGTGCATGCGAATTGTCGCAAATTCTCGTAAATGCTTCGAATGTAACTTTCGAGGTAACCCTTCAACTTCAATTTCCACCAGAAATGGGAAAAATATCGTGGTGCCTCTCCACAAAATCTCGAATTTCTTGCTGAGAGTGTAAGAGGTTTTCGGTGACCCGGTTTTTTTACGTCTTACGCTTTATATCCGGTTAGATGCACAAACGACCCTCTCAGAATTCTAAAATAATTATAAGAGAAGGTGATGAAAAAGGAAGGAGAGAAGACTTTAAAGTTTATTCTATTTTTTGTCTCTTCGGAAGATTAAACTTACTGCTGATGAAATTGAGTTATGCTCGTCACATTGATTACCATTATAAGAGATTCTAAAATGAAATTATCTCCAGCAATTTTGCTTGATTAATCTCGATGAAGAACTTTACGATCTACTAACGAGAATTTAGACGCATGTACCATCCGCGTCTGCGTCGTAAAGATCCATTCACACGACTTGCATAACCCACGTGCTTATTTCTGGCGTGACTGGAGTGCATATGTCGGTGCATGCGTGAGCGTGTTTTCGTGTATATTCAAGAACCTAACATATAACATATTGTACGGTTGTAGGGAATATCAAAGCATTGCGTTTACAATACCCCCCTTCCTTCGCGGGTGAAAAAGCAGCTGTTCACTTAAGCGCGTGCGGTTTCCTTTAGTCAGCAGTTTGCTGACAGTGCCACGTTTTCCATTTATATATACATATCAGATGTAAAAAAAAACTGTCTTCTCATTCAAGGCATGGCATGATTATTAACCATTTCAGTGTAACGCGTTACTCTTACCGTTCGCTTTTTTATTTAATACAATTTTAAATAGTAATTACTGAAAGCTTAGAAATATATAATTCAAATGAATTTAAGGATGCACACTAAGTAGAGTCCACTTCGAAATTGAGAAATTTTTAAACAAATTTATAAAATCGACTTAAACAGGCCCAATGTTAATCGGTGCGCATTTTGAAAGAAACCTAAACGTGCTTTAGAATAAAAAATTTATTTTGAAATTGTTTGTGAATAAAATGAACTCTTGTTCATTTGGATTGCAGAATGGGATACAAATGGCAGATTTCACGTAAAATTGAAGCGAAAAGACAAAAATCCACATAAAAGTGGTTAAATAAACAATTTCAACCTAAACAATTTTTCTCTGAAGGTCGCTTAAACTTCTCAATGTTATTCAATCTTTAACTCACTTTATAGACAAGAAACCTACCCTTGAAGTGAATAAAAAACCGAAGAGTTCATAATTGTTTTGTTTTTAAACGAACTGTCTATCTCTGAGCAATTTTCTGTAGGAGTAGCCCCTTTTCCAGCTCATTTAGGTTTAACATCACGAAAAATTTCCTAAAGCAAGCCCTAGCACTATATATGCCAGGTGGGTTTTACGAGAAATTTAGTAATATTAATCAGTAGGGCGGTCAATCGGATAATATTTAGAGGATATCCTCCCGATTAACAATTTTTCATGTAATTTATATTAAGTCAAACTTTGAAAATATTGTGACCGTGTTGAATCTAACGCCTAACTACATGTGCAAAATTTATAATTGAAAAAAATCAAAATGCCAGCTATCTGAATTTTTTTAAATGTACTTTTTCTATGTTTTGCAACTAAATCGCGGCAAACTTATTCCTAAGAGATGATTAGAAATGAATTATTAATATGTGCAATGCCAAACTTACACCAAAATAAAAATGGCAGACAATACTTGTTTTGAAATGCTATACTATTTTTTTAGTCAAAGTGCAACAAGAAATACAAAACAAACTTTAAAATACAAAACAAACTTTAAAATACAAAAATCAATTAGTAACATAGGCAACAGGAAATTATGAAAAACATGAGAATTTCGTCCATAAAATTTTTTTGAAAAATGCATTATCTTTCATTTTCAAATTAAGTTGTTCAGTTGTATTTTGACCAAATATGGCGTAATTTTACTTGAAAATAAGGAACAAGTCCTTTTTTTTAAACAGATGTCCGTAATTTTTAAGTTAATCAAAATTATTGATTTTGCACCCAATAATTTTGTTTAGTGTGAATACATACATGAAGCGCAATATTTTTTAATCAAATTTTAGTCCTACAGAATAAAAACAACTCTGCTAGCCAGTGCCTTTTTCAAATATAATTTTTTCATGCAAATTTGTATTTCCCTTTCACTTTAGACAAAAGTAGTACTCAACAATAGCTGATTTCAGGCCTCTAAAGATTCCTTACATTATTTTCTATGTTTTTCTGCAAATGATTTCATTTAAGAATTATACGTTCAAGTATTCTTAGTTGTCCACTTTGCAAATTAAAAAATTTATTAAAAATTTTTTAATCAAAACGAGTGTCGTATAATATTGAAGATTTTGTTGAGAAATAAAATGAGCTATTGTTAATTAATATTGAACAAAAATGTGGACTTTCTTCTAATTTGGAAAGGATACTGCAAATATGAATATATTATAGAGCCTCATTTAATCTTACAGTTTCTATCAAATGTATAGAAAAGCGTAACAGAATATCAAAGAAAAACACAACAGTTGTCTCGGTAATTCAGAGGATATTATTTTTTATTTTTAATTAAACAGATAAAAAGAAAATAATTGTATTTATGCTCAATAGAAATAATTCAAAAATAGATTAATTAGCACAAAGATTGGCACCCTTAAGAATGAAAACCACTTTTGAAATATAAATATATTAGGAAGGAAATAACCATGGTTATTTTCTTTCTAGAAAGCAAACTATTTTACCGATTACCCTATATGTAATTTATACAATTCTATATTGCTTTATATTTTTATTACTGTGTTCCGTCAATTTATTATTTTCAAAAATATTCTACATATTACCATAAACAAACGAATGGGAGCTTTGCAAGATAATTTTTTTCATAAAAAAGTAGCTCTAATATTTTTATGTTCGATGTACCAGATGATCAAAAAAAACTGACCAGCGATCATATACATGATTTTTTTAAGTATTTATAATATATGGGTTCATAAGAATGAAAGGGAGACGAATTATGAATAGAGGCATCATAGGGAAATGTGTAGTTCCTTAGGGGGGCAGTTTTCAAGGTATGGGGAATGAGGATGGAAGAGGAATCGAAAACCGTTTTGTTTGTATCGAAAATAGAGGATGGAACAGATGGTAGATTCTCAGGAGATGTGGGGTTACTGTTGATGTAACGCTGTGCATCAATTAATGCAGTTGCACACATGAATGTGCGAGCGCATAACGGGGCGATAATTTGGCCTGACACATAGGCGCTGGAGGCTCATCAGTCTATAATCTCTATCACTCATCCATCTCCTTTCATAAATTGATGATCAAGCAGACCAAATTATTAAACTTGATTTTTAATTAAAATTGATACAGTAGACAAAATTTGTGATCAGAGATTACAAATCTGCACTTCAGATTTTAACAATTCCGAGCAGATGAGTTTAAATGTGCTTTTTTACAGAATGGGGGATATAAAACATTTATTTAATAATTCAAATTTTTAAAGCGACTTTGAATTATTAAATAATATAATTAACGAATTATTGTGTTTATTAATTTCTTGCGTGAAGAGTCAAAACTCCTGTTCACTCAGCAATATTGCACTAAAAAAAACTTAAATTATTTTCAAAAAGCAAACCTTTTTTAATAAAGTTTATCAAACAAACTTTTCTAGAATACCTTTTGCATGAAAACTGAATAAATCTGATAAAAATTGATTTAATGAAGTCTTTTAGTTTTGAATCATGAAGGGTGTGTAATCGTATACGCTGATCTTATATTTAAATAAGCTAAATGTGTGTTTACTGTCTACTGAAGCAAATCCAAGTAAAACTGTATATTTTAATTAATGCGGGTTTGGTCAAAATTATTCTAATTTTTCATATAC
>JAWWLR010000092.1:64920852-64943541 GCA_035041075.1 Acraspis erinacei | reverse complement strand
CGGTCTTTTCGCGAGGGGGATGGAAAGCGGGGTTAGGCGAGGGTTTAAAATGTAGTTAAAATGGAGCCACGTAGTTTATGGACGATCCCTAAAGAATTTAGAAATGTAAAAGAATTCTGAATATTTTAAGAATTCAGAGAATTCAGAATATGTAAGGAATTCAGGAATGTAAAAGAATTCAGAATATGTTATGAATTTCGAAAATTTCATGAATTCCTCAAAACACTATGAATTCAGGAAATTCGGAGAATTCAGAATATTTAAGGAATTCAGAGAATTCAGAATATTTCAGGAATTCAGAGAATTCGGAATATTTAAGGAATTCAGAGAATTCAGAATATTTAAGAAATTCAGAGAATTCGGAATATTTAAGGAATTCAGAGAATTCAGAATGTTTAAGGAATTCAGGAATCTAACAGAATTCTGAATATTTTATTAATGTCGAAAATTTCCTGAATTCCTCAAACATTATGAATTCAGGAAATTCGGAGAATTTAAAGAATTTCAGGAATTCAGAGGATTCAGAAAATTCAAGTATTTCAGAAAATTCAGATAATTTATAAATGCAGGGAATTCAAAATATTCAAGGAATTCAGAATATTTAAGAAAAAATAATGAATTCTAGGGAATTCAAACAACTTCAAGAGAATTCGGAGAATTCAAGATATTCAAGTAATTCAGGGGATTCAGAGAATTTAATGAATTTCAAGAATTCAGCATATTATTCAAGGATTCAAAGAATTTCAAGGAATTCAGAGAACTTCGAACATTCAATAAATTCAGGATATTTAAGGAATTCAAAGAATTCAGAATATTTCAGCAATTTTCTATACAATTTCCGTATGTTTAAACAATTTTTTTTATCCTGTGAATAGCTGAAAGTTATTGTTTTTTTGGAGTGATATTTTTATTTGTTTTGTTTAACATTTTTTAAAATTCTGAAACTTTTTAAAGATTTAGATCCAATTTTTAAATAATTCTACTTTTTCCTAAATTTGTGTAAAATGCTGCAAACAATAAAAAAAACTTCCCCTAGAATTTTATAGTTTCTTTTTTGACGATTTTTGAATTCTTTTTCAATCGTTTTGAATATACTTTTCAAAATAATTTTTCACAATCAAAAATCGCTGAAAATTTTTACATGAATCACAAGAAAAGTTTTTTAATATCATTAAAACTTTATTTCGGAATCTGTAAAAATCACCATTTTATTTTATTTTTTTATTTGTATTTTTAAACGTTTATAATTTTTTCGACATTTTTAGAAATATTCTTAAATGTTTTGAAATCTTTTTAAATTTGATTCAACAAATTATTTTTTAATATAAAAAGTCATTTGAAATTTTGCCGCGAATGATAAGAAAAGTTTAATATTTTCTTTAAATATTTAAAAAATCTCCAAAAGCTTCTCAATTTTTAATTCGAAATCTTTAAAAAATGTACAATTCGTTACCAAAATTTTTTAAAGTTGAGAGTTATTTATGAATCTTTTCAAAATATTTTTATTATTTTTCGACATGTTAGGAAAAAATGTAAAACGTTTTCAAATTTTGAAAATAAGAAGTCATTCGAGATTTTCGCAGGATCATAAAAAAAAATATTCTCTTAAAACCCCTGGAAAATATTAAAAAAGTTTTTCTTTGAAATCATCAAAAATCTACATCATATTTTGAATTTCTTTCAATCTTTTCCAGAGTTAAATTATTTTGAGATCTTTTCAAACATTGAAAAATATATTTTGAAATAATTCGATGTTTTCCTAAAATTTATTAAGATCCTGGAAAATTAAAAAAAATGGTCTTACAACAATCTTTGTAAAATTGATGGTGCAGAATTTCGTAATTTTTAAAAATATATAAATAAACTGAACACAGAAACTAGAAAAATTTTTGAACAATCTTATTTTTTAATTTTCAGAACAAGGTATTATTTTTATAAAACTGTTTATCTAATAAAAATTAATTTGAATGAAATTTTCTAAAATTAATTCAAAGGGAATTCAACATCTTTTATTACTTAATAATAATTAATTTTTTATTATAATAATTAATTAAATTTTTTAACTTTAATTAAAATTTAGTATTTTTCGTTAAAAGTTAATTTTTTTAAATTGAAAAGTTTAGTATTATATTTTTGGTTCAGAATTCTTCTCTTTTGGTAGAATATTGAATTATTTCGTAAAAAATTACTTTGTAAAAAATTTAATTTATTCAAAGTAAATTGAACTATTTAGTTAAAATTATTTTTTAATTAATTATTTTATCACAAAATTAAATTATTATACTTTTTTTAAATTGATCATTTTTAGTGTAGAAAATTGAACTATTAAAATTTTTCATTGAGAATTATCTTTTTTGTTTAAAAATGTAACGACTTGGTTAAATCTTGAATTAAATTGTATTTGGTAGAACTTTTTTTACTGGAAACTAAGTTTCTTAAGTAAAAATTTAACCAATCCATTTTTGACTAAAAAATTAATTTTTTTGTTCAAGATTAATAATTTTGGTTGAAAATTTAATTAATTTGTTAAAAGTTCAAGTAATAATATAATATCATTATTAATATTTAATAAAATAAATTAAATTATATGTAATAATTAATAAACAGTATAATTATTTAACTTACCGGATCAGAAAGTATAATTACTCGAACAGAAGCTTTTCCAGGAGTGTCTAAAGTGATCAAATCTGTTAAAATCTTGTTTCCAGTTTCCTTGATTTTCTTCTGAATTGCAGGCTGCTCGTCATGTGGAACAGCAAATGCAATTCGACCATAAGCTTTTGCATGATTCACTTTGGAACCTAAAAAAATATCAATATTAATAAAATACGATTTTAATTAGTATTCTTTTATTTTACAAAGTCAATTTAACTTATTTGAAATCAACATTTATATATTAAACAAGAAATTATTTGATCTTAAGTTAATTTTTAAACAAAATTTTCCATTCTAGTACATTTTAGGAAAACATCCAATTATTTTAAAAGATACTTAAAAGTTAAAAAAAATCCAACATAATTTAATTTTTGAGAAGATTTAAATAAATTTAATAGATAATTTATACTCTTGATAATTCTGAAAAAAAAGTTTTGAAGAATATCCTAAGGGGTCAAAAGAATAATTTTTTTAAGATTCCTGGAAAAATCTGCAATGAGTTTTTTTATTTTGAAAAATGAACTTAAAGAAAAAAATTTGAAAACTTTTACACGGTTTTCATAATATTTAGAAAAAGAATACATTTTTAAAAAAGATTTTGAAAAGATGCATAAAAAAAACTTTCAACTTAAACAAATTTTTCTACCAAATTGTAGATTTTTTTTAAAGATTTCGAATACAAAATTTATAAGTTTTTGAGAATTTTGAGAACATTTTTAATGACTTCTAATATTTAAAAAATCATTTTTGAATAAAATTTAAAAAGATTTCAAAACATTGATGAAAATTCTTAAAAATGCCGAATAAAATTTTAAAGCTTTAAAAATATATTTAGAAGTTTTAAACAATTTTTTATTGTCAAAAAAGTTTCTAGAATGTTTTAGTTTGTTTCTGCAGCATTTAAAAAAAATGTTAGAAAAATTAAAATTATTAAGAAAAAATTTATTCGAAAAATTTCTTTAATTTATTTGAATTTATTAAAATATTTTTAGATTTAAAAAAATTAAATAATTTAAAAAGATTTCAAAATATTTAAAAATATTTTTTAACATTTCGAAATGAGTATGGAAGATTGTAAGTCAGTTTTTGTAATTTTGAAAGTTTTTTGTCTTCAAATTTTAGAAGTAACTCGAGTCGGTTTCAATGATGTGTAAAAATTCATCTCTTTTGATAGCATACCTTTTAGTTAAAAATTCAATTTTTGGTTTGAAAAATTACTCCGTTTAGGATGAGGAATTAAAAAAATTATTAATTAAAAAAAATATTTCTAATAGATATTAATTCACTTAAATTTTTATATGATTAATTTTGAATTTGTATCAATTTCATTAAATTTTTCTCACTTCCTTTAAATTTCGCTACATTAACTCAAATTCTACTGACCAACAGCGACTTTTTAAATTCTTTTTTAAAATTATTTTAATTCTTTTGAAGAAAATTCATCAATTTAGTTTAGAATTCAACTATTTGGTTGAAAATCAACTGTTGTCTTGAAAAATTGAAATATTCTGTAAAAACTGAACTATTTTGTAAAAAATTCGTCTCCTTTGGTGAAAATGTTATCTTTTTTTTTAAATTGCAACTGGTTTGGAATTAATCTTCAGTGCATAAGTTCAACTGTCCTTCATTTAAAATTAAAATCCTTTTAAGTTAAAATTTGCCTGAAAATGAACTTTTTGGTTGCAAATTTAATTTTAATTATCTGAAATCTTCAAAAATCTTTTCGATTTTTATTTTGGATTAAAAACTATTTTTCTCCTGAAATAAGAAAAGTACACGGATAGTGAGCAATTGATGATGCTATTTTTATAAAATTCTTACCAATATCTTCCAATTCCAATTTGGTTTGTTCCTTTGAAAATCCTAAAAGAACACTTTTATCCTTTTGCTCGAAGACATTCAAGTTTAAAATGCCTTGCCAATAAGAAATACTGCGTTCGAGATTTGAGCTGGCTAAAGTTACTTTTTCCACTGGATCTAAAAATTTTTTAACAACTTTTTGTACAAAAAATCGGTGACTTTATTATTAATTATTCGTAGAAGGCAGTGATGGGCAAGCTACTTTTCAAAAGGCTCTAAAAACGTTACTTTTTTAGTTACCTATTTCTGTATTTTAGAAATAAATAATATTTAGATAAATAATTAATAAATTAATAATTAGAATAAATCTAAATTGTAGTTTAAAACATTTTGTTTAATTCTTTTCAATTCAATGTTTTAAATTCGCCCTGAAGACTTTTAAATTCACCTTAAATTCTTACGGATTTTATTTGATTCTTATTCACTAATTCTATTCACTTCTCATTATCTGAATTTAATGAAATTTTTTTATTTATCTTGATTTCGTATGAATTTCAACGAATTCTCTTGAATTCCATTGAATTCTTCTAGATTTATTAAAACTTTACGGAAACCAATGGAACATTTTTGATTAAAGATGCTTTTTAATTAATTTCAATTCATTTGGAATTAACCCTGAATTATTATAAATTTAGCTCTAATTCTATTAAATTCTTTCAAATTCTCTTGAATTTTGCTTAATGCTCCTTAATTTTTCAAAATTTATTTAATTCTATTGAAATATTTACTCAAATTTTATTGAATTTATTGGTTTACGATTTTTAATTTTTTAAATTAAAAAACAATGTTTTACAATTAACTTAAATTCTTTTGTACTCCGAATTCTTATTAATTTATTCTTAATTCTTGTAAATTGCATTTAACTCTTGAAATTTTTTTAATACACTTGAATTCTTCTAAATCCAGTCAATTCTATTCAATTCATTGCATTTTTTTTAAATTCATCATAACATCTTTAAAGTCACCCTGAATTCTTCGGAATTACATCAAATTCTTTTGAATTCTTTTGAATTCTCTTGAATTTGTATCTAATAATTCCAAATTAAGCACTTAAATTAACATTTTGAATAATTTTATTGTAGTGTTTTCAATTCACTTAAATTTTTTCGAATTCCATCAAATTTTTCTTAAATTTCTCTAACTTTATTTGAATTTAATTTAATGTATTGTTTTTTAAATGTCTCTTAATTTTTGAGAATTATTTTGAATTCGCCATAATTATATTTCTCGCATTTTACTGAATTCGACGGAAATTTTTTGGAGTAACATTTTTTTTCAATTATATTCTATTATTCTTTGAAATCTTTATGAATTTCCTAAAGGCCTCTTAAATTTACTTAAATTTTACTAAAATAGGCGAAATATTCTTAATTTTTTTCAATTTATCTGAATTCATTTAAAATTCACTCTCAGTTCTTATTAATTTATCCCTAATTTTTTTGAACTGTTTTGAATTTTTTGAATTTTTTTAATGTGCTTGAATTCTATTAAATTCACTTAATTTTATTAAATTCTTCTTAGGAATTACATCAAATTCTTTTAAATTCCCTTAAATTTGACTCAATTCATTCAAAATTTACCCACTCAATTAATTCTTTAAATAATTTTATTGTTTTCAATTAAGTTGAATTTGTACGAATTTCATCAAAATTTTCTCATTTTCCTTAAATTTCTATAAATTTATTTGAATCTGAATTCATTTACAATGAATTATGCATTATTATTAATTCATCTTTAATTTTCTCCAATTCTTTGAAATACCTTTGAATTTTCATTGATTCGAATTTTTATAAATTTACTGAATTCGATTCAATTCCAAATTTAATAAATTCAATTAATTTTTAAAAATATTATTGTATTGTTTCATTTTTTTAAATTTTCATCAACTTCATCAACGTTTCTTCAATTCCCCTGAATTCCTTCTAATTTTACTGAAATCAGTGAAACGTTTTAAAAAAAAATGACGACTTATTTCAATAAATTTTCAATTCACTTTGAATTCTTATTAATTTATCCTGAATTCTTTTAACTTGTTTATTGAAATCTTTGCAATTCTCTTCATTTTTTCAACTCTCACTAAGTGACATTGAATTATTTTAAATTCTCTCATTTCTTTTAAATTAAACGGAGTAAAAAATGTATTATTTTGTTTTTATTCACCCGGCAGTCTTTTAACCTCGACTTGAATTCTTAGGCATTTGATAAAATTCATTTAAATTCCCTTGAATACATCTAAATTCACTCTAATTTGGCTGAAATTAATGGAACGGTTTGTATTTTTTATTATTTTTTCTTCAATTCACCTACATTTGTCAGAAATTTAACTTCAATTTTATATGAATTTTATTACTTCTTGTTTCTTTTAAATTCCTTTAAATTAACTCGAATTTTAGTTGATTCTTCAAAAATTCACCTGGAATTTTTATCATCGAATTCTTTTGAATATTCTTGATTACTGGAATTTTTAATAATTCGATCAATTTTTCTCATTTCCTTTAAATTTCTTTAAATCTAATCGAAATTAAAATAATAAATTATTTAAAAAACAACGTTTTTCAATTCACATCAATTCTGTTGAATTCGCCTCGAATTAAGTTTAATTTTGTTTTTCAAATCTTTATGAATTTCATCAGTCTTTTGAATTCCCTTCAATTCTTTTAAATCCTATCAAATTTTACTGAAATAAGCCAAATATTTTTTTTTTCAACTTATCTGAATTCATTTAAAATTCACTCTGAATTCTTATTAATTTACATTAAAACTTTTAAATTGTATTGAATTCTTCGATTTTTTAATCCACTTGAATTCTTTTCAATGCACTCAATTCTATTCAATTCATTGCATTTTTCGCAATTATTTTTAATGCATCCTAAAGTCTTTAAAGTTACCTTAAATTCTTAGGAATTACATCATATTCTTTTGAATTGCCTTACATTTTTCTCAATTCACTCCAAATTTAATCAATTAAATTAATTTTTAAAATAATTTTATTTTATAGTTTTCAATTCACTTGATTTTTTACGAATTCCATCCAATTTTTCTCATTTTCCTGAAATTTCTCCAAATTTATTCGAATTTGATTTAATTTATTGTTTTTTTAAATGCCACTTTTTAATTTTGGTAAATTATGTTGAATTCTCCCTGAATTATATTCACTCCCTTTTATTTCCAACTTATCTGAATTCATTCACAATTAATTTTGAATTATTATTATTTTATCTTTAATTTTCTCAAATTCTTTTAAATTCTTTTGAATTTGCATCGATTTTAATTCTTCTGAATTCACTCAATTCTAAATTTAATAAATTCAATTACTTTTTGAAAATCTTTTTGTATTGTTTCATTTTGTCAAATTTTCATAAATTTCGTCAAAGTTTTTTTAAATTCCTTTGAATTCTTTTAAATTTCTTCCAACTTTACTGAAATCAGTGAAATATTTTAAAAAATGACAACTTATTTAAATTCATCTTCAGTTCACTGTGAATTCTTATTAATTTATCCTCAATTCTTCAAACTTGTTTATTTGTTTGGAATCCTCTTCATTTTTTAACTCTCGCTAAATTATTTTTAATTCTTTTAAATTCACTCTTTTAAATTAATTTTTTTAAATTTATGCTGAATTCGTTCAAAAGCACCCGGAATTTTTATCCCCGAATTCTGTTGAATTGGAAGTATCTAAAAAAGTAACGATTTTGATAGTTAACATTACTGAAAAAAGTAACCAGTACTGCATAAAATTCTAAAAAGTTTAGTATAATTAAACAAATTTGAATACTCCACTTCTGAGAAAAAAAGTATTGAAAAACATGTTCAAACAACTCTGTGATCTTGAAACGCGAGCCAATCAGAATAATGGTGTGCTGTAGCGGCCATATTAGATCTCACATGACCTGCGCTAATGAGACTGATTACTTCCGTCGCTGGCCCAATCAGACTTCTTCATATTCCCGCAAAAATTTACAAAGCATACTTTTAAACATTAGAAAAAAAATTAAAATTTATTTAAAAAATGTTTCCCCAAGTAATTATATGAATTTTTTATTACTCTTTTAATTTCACCGGAAAAAACATTTATTTGAAAATATGGCTCAATAATTTACTTGAGAAAAATTAAGAAACCTTTGTTTGTTGGCTGGGGTTCATCGATAATATTATATTTATAACCACCAGGAGCCTCTAATATGAATTTTCCATTTTCTTCTTTCACGGGCCAACCATCAGCTTTGGCCCTTTGAATGGCTTCCTTGGAACGAATAGTGATTCCGCGAAAATCATTTCCAGGTTCATAATAATTAATTCCGTAATTATACGTTAATTCAATCACGAAATGAGTATCTTCTGGTCCGTATCCTATCATAGTTTTGCTCCATCGGTTAGCATAAGGCCTAAATTACAGTTATTATAAGATTTAATAGAAAGAATGCAAATTTTGAAAATTTATAAATTATATTTTATACATAAATTGTTTAAATAGTACATTGTGTATCAAGGGCGTAAAGAAGACTATTTTGAAGAGTGTGAACTTGCCGCCCGAGCAAAGCGAGGGCGAATGTCACACGAGGCAAAATAGCCGTACGCCCTTGAAACACACTATACTTTTTGTCCTACCGTCCTTGAAAAAAATTTTGAATATTCTGAAAAATTTGATAAATTTCAAAAATTTCTAAAAATTGAGAAAAATTTTTAAAAGTTTGAACATTTTCGAAAATGTTGTCAATTTCCCTAACAATAAGTTATTCTTAGATACAATTTTTCCGTGGAAATAGGTTTTTAAATCAAATATTGGCTGAAATCATTCATTTGGGGGCGTAGCGTAGCGGGCGTAAACATTTATGTAGCGGGCGTAAAGTTTCACGTTGGCCCGGCGGCGGAGTGCGCATGGGCGAACGTCACTGGGCTCAAAGCGGTCGGACAAAAAAAACATTTTTTTTTTTTATAAAACCTTTCATCTAGAAAAAGGAAAATATTATTTTTTAACCAAAACTTAATTTTCAATCAAATAGCTGCATTTTTTCACCAAAATAGTTGAATTCTCAATTAGAAAGGAAAAGTTTTAAAAAAACAGGCAAAGTTTCAAGAAGGAAACGAAAAATAGTTCGGTTTACTTGTTGCCTGTATAACATTTTTTTTGCCACTTATAGTCTAAATTTATATTTTAGATAAAAATTCAAGTTTACTCTTAATACTTTTAATATATTAACCTAGAAAAATGCATATTTTGCTTAGAAAATGAAGATAATTTCCACTGCACTTATTGATTTCGGACTGAACACTTTCACATCCGTCGGGATACTAAAATTTTAGGTCCTGAATTGAAGTTAATTTAAAATAAATATTCAGATTGTTTAAACGTATAAATTTCCATAAATTAAATTTGTTTATTTTAAATGTTATTTTTTACGATTTAAACCAAAAATACGCATCCTAGCGTAAAGTGGCTAGAAGAAAATTTGTAGACATAATTTAGACGAAGAATTTTATTAGTTAAAATGTCATTGTACCTTGTGCCGTTCTCGCAAAAAGTTATTTCTTTTCATCTTAACGATGATTGAAAGTATACTTAAGTCTTGACAGAGGACCACGAAAGGATCTTCTTTTTCCCCTATCTTCTGCTTGCATTCGCATTTTCCCACAAAGTCGCTTTACAAATACAAATTCGGACGAATCCGGTATAAAAAATGTCAGAGGGTCATCAGTCGCATCGTCCGCGTGTTTTTGTCCCTTCGGGTCAAAAATAGATTTTTCATTGACCTGGGCTTGTTCTTCTTCGCGACCTTATTTTCTTGAACCGTCCAAGTGAAGGTTGTCTAGCAGGGATTTGAGAAATGCGCATCCTGCGCAGTTTAACTTCGGTAAAGTTTTCTGGAGTGGATAAGGTGAGTGGGAGCTGTACTAAAGCTCGTTGAACAAGTAGATATAAGTTTCGATCCCTTGTCGAGCCATCTTGTCTCCACTAACAGCACTTGCACTACTTCCTCGGAATAAAGGCAGCAGGATATCACCTCTCATTCTACTGACACCACTACCAACTTTAAAATCGTTCCTGCCAACGATTCTCTGCTAGTTTCTCCTGAGTAATTTTCAATTATTCTACAAAATTTGTATTCGAATCTGAAATCCTAAAGTGAATGCGCATCATCAAGTATAGAATTTGACTTATCACAACTCCTAGATTGTAATATGTTACCAAGCTCTCGATGAATAAAAGAAAGGAGAAAACGGGGACCGCCAAACGAAAGGAGATAAATTGCTGACTTAAAACATTAATTTCACTGCTGGAAATTGCTCGCCATTTAGAAGCTCTTATCCATCCGACATATGTTAATTCGCTTAAAAGTTTTTACGATACGACCGCTGCTTGTTCAGGAAACCCGAACACATTAGGTTTCTTCCTCAACTTATTCACGAAGTAATTATTTTTCTCACCGCGTGCCAAATTATTTTCCTCTAGCCGTATACATTATTACTCTTTATTAATTTATTTTCATTATAATCGCTTAAAACCACAAATTTAAGTTCAGACTAGTGTGCGATTAAATTCTTCAATTGCTTTGATGCTTTTCTCTTTTTTCAAAAACTTTTGTCAAGTCATAATTTCCCGAGGGTAGATTTTTTCTGGGCGATAGGGCCTAAAGGAGGCGTTAATACTTTGCGAAACGACAAAGGTCCAATTCCTTGCTCGTGGCAGTCTCAACGGTACAATGGAGCTGGCGTTCAATGAAAAGTACTCGGAGCTAAGAAAAGAGCTCTGTCTGTGAGGAGGTGCGACAACTTTGAAGAGAGGCAGGGGCAAGACGATGCTGCAAGTCAGGCGAGAATCTAATTTCCCGAGACAAATCCTTAAATGTGCCCTAGAGCCCAGAGAGGGTGCTACTTCGCGGAATGAGGTGTCGACATCGTCACGTACATGAGACACCTTTATTTTATGCACCTTTTGTATCCTATAACGTTAGCATTCCGGAAAATAAATGTCTAGGAGAAAACCCTGTCGATCTCTTAAATATAATTTATTCGTTATAAAAATAATAATAATAGCCGTCAGGATCTTATCGGATGCATTAAGTAGAATCGAAAAAAAATTGTAGGTAGGAAAGCCCACCTGGAAATTCATTAAAGATTTGTTTGAGACAGAAGGTAGTTTTGTAGTGCTAAATGGATATCTTTGATTAAAGAATGATGATCATTTTCTGAGTTTCGATGGGGGTTTTATCAGAAGCAGGTTTGATCTAGAAATCTAGTTTAAAATTGAATAGAGAGAAATATCCTCTACTGTATATTTTAAGTTGGGATTAATATTTCAATTAAAACCAGTTACCAATTCGGGAATCGCGAGCAACAAAAACCCTGATCACTGATGACCATCGTACTTTGGCCCATTGCCATCTCTTTTTTTCTGTTCTGTATTCCAGAGTGCATGATGGACGACGGGAGCGCCAGTGCCATCTTCTGGAAGTAGGAGGCACCGGTGGCGGCTGCTGAAGGTAACTTCGACTTCCAGGAGATAGCTAGCTTCCTTTCAGACCTTCATTCTTCTTCTCCACAAAGTGACAGTATAACAGAGAGAGAGAGAGAAAAGAGAAAAGGATATTCTTCCTATCACGCCATCACCGCTGATTCAAGCACAGTTTGGTGCAAAGTTGATTTTGCTGCTCGCTAGTGTTCGCCCCTTTATCCTCTCCCATTTTTTTAAAGCCTACCTTCCTACTTCCGCTTATAAATTGGAAGATTTATCTTAAAAATTGTGAACAAAATTTTTTAAGTGATGAGATACTTTTGTTTTTATAGATTTTGTAATTGGACTTAATTTTATGTTAGCTAATCATCTTAATTGAAAATTCTCTCTCTCTATCATTCCTGGATCCAACTTAATCGCCACCTCCAGCGAAAAGTATCACCCGTTCATTGTCCGCTCTTTACAGCTGTGACCATATAGTGGCTCGTTCGTTGGATGTATTGTCTCGTTCGTTGTCGTTGTGTTTTTATCACCTCTGTACATATATCTTTTTCTAATTATGATGTGAGTTACGATTTCTCGCTGTACCTAGAATTTTGACTCTATGGAATATCCACTTCCTGCCACTTTCCATCGCGGCTGTCCTTTTACTCCCATCACCGCCACTGGTCACTTTCGCACACTCACACCATCGTACAGAAATTAAATTAAGAGTAAAAACATGCCCAGTGCAGATATTTCTAAATAAGCTTTGCTCGAACGCTGACTAAATTACTTTAAATAACCAGAAATATGCGTCCTCAAAAAAAGTAAATTAAACATCAATCAGGCCTATAAGTATTTGGTGAAGTTACAGATAAGGAAACAATTTGGACGATTGGCACTAAAGGGACCACCATTTGTGTCTAAAACAAATTTAGAATCACAATCCGAATCTGAAGTTAGAAATAGCTGCAGTGCTCTCAAAAAGAAGCATTTATTTTTTTCACATTTAATTCACGTTTGATTCTAAGAGATGTAACCTCAAGAAAAAACAAAGTTCACCTCGAAGGTGCTTCGATAGATACATATTAAGTTTTTTTTCAATTAATAGACACACTGCATGCTTCATTCCAAATGTTCTGGTTCCTGAAAGAATATTCTCTCTTTGGAATTCTAGATCCTAGCTGACGTTTGAGATTAGATCTCAAATGAATTTTTGATGGACTTGGAAACTGGGAATCATGTAGGGTACACAAGACCTTCGAGAAGAACTTTGTTCTGAGTAGAGAGTCGCTTTTCGTACCGGTTTCCGCGTTCCCGTTCCACTGTTTCTTCGGCTTATGGTGTAGGTCTTAGGTTGACATTGATTGGTTATTTATTATTGTAATTGTGATCATTTTATATTATTATCGTTTATTATTACTTAATCGTTTATTATTATTATTATTATTATTATTATTATTATTATTATTATCGTTGCCACAACCACAGCCCCTGGTGTTAGATGTATATTTTTCGTAATTACTGGAGTGTGTTGTACGCGTCGCAAGCGATGCGTACCTATCCAGGCGCTCATATGTTACTTACCCTTCCTCCTTCCCCTTAGGATGGTGGATGCTGTGGTGTACCCGTGTACCTTTGTCGTTCTTGGTGTTAGTCGCCAGACTATTTTCTTTAACTGGCTCACCATTGTTGGTAACTGAATCACCTAAAAATACGCTTTTCTCTTTTCTTCCAACCTACAGACAGAAAGCTGTTCGTGGGTATGCTCAGCAAGCAACAGACAGAAGACGATGTCCGACAGTTGTTTTCTGCCTTCGGTACAATAGAGGAGTGCACCATACTTCGTGGACCCGACGGAACAAGTAAAGGTAAGATTTTTTATTTATAAAATAATTTCCGATGTTAAAAGTCAAACAGAGCGTCAACTATCATGATCAATCTTTTCATAACAACCTTCTTTGAAATTAATTCTACTATCACAAAGAAAATTAGACCAGGCACTGAAATCCTTTTGAAACATAATTGGAAAACTGTGTCTGGATGATGACGGAATATACCTTTAAGAAAGGCAAAGTAGTGAATCCAGTTAAATTAAAAATAATACAAGAAAGAAGAATGTAAGTACCTCGCGATCGCTCAAAGAAAACAATTGCCTCGTTTGGTTGGTCTCTAGCTGGAAAATATAATCGCCGTTGCTTTTGAATATTTCTCAGCACTGTATACAGCAGAGAAGCAGTTAGGTTAGTTTGAGTGGGACGGCTGAATGCTAGGCAGTGGCATGCTAAGAGGAGCAATAATTTCCGCCGGACGAGAGAAATTTACATCAATATTTTTATTCAAGTACCAAGTGTACAAGCAATGTAGAAAGCACTGAAACATACTGTCTCCGGAGATCTCAACGGGAAAATATCCATCCTTTTCCACTGACAAATTTTATAATAATACAGCATAAGTCAGAAATTTTTTGAATATTCTCTAAATTTCTTACGGGGAAGATATAAAGAGGTAACTAACTTTATAAAGGGGACTCTTTGATGACAGAATTTTACTTTTTATTGACGACCAAGTAACATGAGGTGACCCAGAATGAAGTAAAGAAATGAAGAGAAGAGGAATCGTAAAGCAGACTGGGAAGGAGGCGCGAACGTAATTAAATTTCCCTTTTAACTAAAACTCACTACGGTACTTAATAAGATTTGTATTCGTAGTAGTAGGCCACGTAAAAGAATACTCATACGAAACCTCATTTTCTCACCATTTGCTAAAATCGTCGAAGGTCGAAACCTACATTATCAGAAAGCGTAGATGATGTAAATCTGCTTTTATGAAGAAAAAACCTTATCGTTTATTCTATACACCTCCAGGTATACATCTCTCGTCTTAAGCTCATCCCGCCAAAAGTTTCGAAACACGTTTCATCACTGGGAGTTTCATACCGCCATGTAATGGAGGGATCAGGAGAAGTCATATTGGTCGATACCCTTGCTGCAACTCCTCTGGAATCACGCGCTTTCCTTAATTCCTTATGCTACGTGTTCAATTTAGGGTGGAGCACACTCTTCAAACTAAATCAAAACCCGGATTTGAATAAGGATGAAAAAGTTCTTGCGTTTAATAATTCGTAAGTCTTTTATAATGATAACCAATGAAAATGTTATCTTCTCTTAAAAGACTCATTCTGATTGACTCCTTACTATCTTTAATTTTTGCATTGTTGTCTATTGTAACTCTGGTCGGAAAGACTCCGATAAAAGGTGCCCAGAAGTATGCCCACATGCTGCTATGAAAATAAACGTAGCAGAATCGCAGTGTCATTTTGTTATGCGATGAGCAGTCACATTTTTTGATTACGCTTGACATCTATTTCGGTCGTTGTGATCAACTATAAATATCGCAACGAGCTTGCAGTAGCGAAGCAACGGGGTCAACTAATTATTGCATCGGCATTCGGCCAGCCGGCCATATTCGTATTTTCCACAATTTTCCCGGAAGGTTGCATTCGACAGAGATTCAAAGGTGGAGCTCCATCGAAGTCTCTCCGTAACGAGAAACTTGCGATTCGCCTTGGGAGGAAGGAGGTCGACTGTCGGCGAAGCGCCGCTTCACATTTTTCCCCGTAACGACAAACTTCCTCCAATTATTTTTCTCTCGCTCCGTCGGGATTTCAAACATTTCAGCGCCACTTGAAATAACTCATCTGTCCTATTTTCGCCGTAGTGACGAGTCCCGTAATACTCCTGCCTCTACATCCCTTGCCTCGACAGAAAACATAAATGCAACTGTATTCGTTCAATTGCATGGGTCGCAATAATTCGCGTAGCTAAGAAGATTATAAAACTTGTATGAATAATGGAACGAAATATTATTCAAGGGTTGTATCTAGAAGTTCCAAAATGCCAAGAGGAAGAACAGAGGAGGTGAGAGATGAACTAGCATCGTGGGTGTTGCGAGCACACTTCTCCTGTTAAAGGCATATAAATTCAGACGAGGACTTGAAGAAACAATAATGTGCATTAAGTTGTAATAACGCGGTCCTAGTAGTCTCTTTCAAAGTTCTCAAGCAATTCATTCGTTCCAATTTTTAATTTTCTGGGTGACTTTCTCTTCTTCAATCATTAATTCAACTGAATTTAAATCAAACGGTACTTCATAAAGAGAAGATTGATCACGAATATTCTCGCCTTTATTCTATCCTTGAAAGTATTTTCGCTTTTCAGAAATCTGTTTACAAAATTTTTCCTCTGCAACAACTTTGAAATCACAGATTTTCCAAGTCCCCATTTTGCTTTGTGCAATGTCTCCCAGGAGTTTTTAAATACGAACAGAATACGCAATTTAGCATGAAAAAGCTTCTCGTATTTCCTTGGTAGTGCAATTGGAAGAAAAGTGGTTCATCCAGGTGGAGCGTAGCGACACAATGTAATTAAGTAGGTATCGAAGCGCTACTGTGTACAGATACGCCTTCACGCTAGTGAATTACCTTTGCGCTCATCGAACGCACCGACAAAAGCACATACACTAAGCCAGAGAATCTAACAGAGGGTGCTTTGGACAGAAGCTCTCAATATGTCCGACTTAATCCTCTCCCTGAGGGCCTGGGTCCCTCTCTCTGTTTCGCTTTATTTTGCAATATGTACAAACATTTTGAACCCAGCTGTGCCAAGGATTTAGGAGCTAAACGTTTAATAAATACTTGGCTCATGCGACACCCAACCACGAGACGAAGTATCTTGATTTACAGCTCGATATACTATACCTTACCAGTTTGATTTTATGGCTGTCAGTCCGACAAGCAGATTGATTTAGCATTATGCCTCAAATTTTCTATCTTAACGAGTTTTTAACAATAAAAATTGTTAGAGAAATTTGGCGGGTGTCTGTAAATCAAGTAAGCGAAAGAGTGTATACGAGTTTCGTGCACTAACAAGTTTATTGTCAAAATATGTTGCAGTAATTAGGGTGAAGTATTCCAACTTAGGTGTACCAGTTTAGTGCTCATATTTTCTGCGCAACAAAGGGAAAAAAATATTTGTCCCCACTTCCCTTGAAAACCTTTCATAAAAAGAAATTACCTAATATTCGAAACAAGCTGGATAAAGTTACGACTCCTAAAAATAATATCATTTGGTATATCTTCTTCTACAAATTGCATTGTGGATCGTGACTGAAACGTTGGAAATACTGAAGAAGGCATTGTTCGAACAAGCCCTTGAAAAGGAGTATAAGCTACCATTGTACCCGCGAGATTTACCGTTCTTATATTAATGCGATTACCGTCGAGCGTCGCGGTCGAGCTTCTCAGAGAAAAGATCCCGAAAAGGGTACCAAGAGGACCATCTACTGGTCGTATACCGCATCTTGCCCCCTTCAACGTCAATATTAAGAACGTCGCCGAGTTTCACTCGCAAGCAAGTCCGTGGAGGATACATATCTTTACCACTCTTGCTTACTCGTCCCTTCCGATGAGCAGCTTTTCCCCGACGACCATAAATACGCCATATTGGCCATAAACCTTTACATTCGTGCATTACCCACCCCGTTCGACGCGTCCCTCGCTTCCTGTGTCCTGTTATCGAATAACCGGCGGTAGGCAGCTTAACAGGCTACTCCGACGCTCCGAAAGCCCACGATCCAGAAACGCATGTACATTCACAGTTAGAAGCTTCTACATTTATGATGGATGGAAACGCACCCATTTTTTCCTTCTGACGAATCTCCTCCTCTGTAAAAGTTATTCCATAAATGAAATTCTGTCTTCTGTTGTCACGAAAATATCTCCTAAAATTGTTGTACACCTAATTTGGCCTACGAATTCACTAAACAAATTTATTGCACTTAATTTTACAAGAATTGTTATAGGTAGGTGTGATTTTTAAATTTGGTATGCACTTCTATTATCAGATATTGAACACGCAAAAGCTTGCTTTACAAGTTACTGCGCCCATGTTTTATGCACAAGCTTTGTGCATAATTTTTGTAAATGTCTCTGGTTTAACAATGCTGTATACAAGTTCTGTTTACAAATTGAAAGCATTAGTTTAGTTCAAAATTCAAAGGGAAAACTAATTTTCTAATTGTGTGCCTTATTAATATCCCTCTTTTAGTGTTCCAATCCTTATACTTAGAGTTCGCATAAATATAAAATTATAAAAATTTAGTAAGAAATTATCAATTTCGATGTATAAATGGGATAGATTTGTTGTTTAGAAATTTTCCAGAAATCATTGGCCTATTTATCTATATATTCTTTTGATCTCAACGTAATGCATATTTTTCTTTTCTTTAAGCAAAATATATCAAACACGCATTCAGTATTACGATAGTCATTAATTGATTAATTATATTATTTGATGAAAACAGTTGATTACACTATCGTTCAAATTGCTGTTGACTATTTTTCTGTATGTGAATTGCATGTGATAACAAGTCTACTTTGACACCGTAACTCTCATTTTGGATAGAAACATGGTGCCTGAGTTTGACCTCTCCTCTAATTAAAATGTTGTGTTAAAACCGCAAATCAAACACATTCCGTAAACTCTATTCATGGTTGTGCAACTGTAATTAGACTTAAGCAATGAAAGCTGCGTCGTTTTCAGTCCTCATCAATGTGAAATTGAATTTTACATTAGAGAGGTCATTATTTAAGTGCTAGTTTGTTCCATCTATATTTGCCATTCGCTAAAGTAGTATGAACATTGAGTATCTAATGATGATAGCCTGTTATATTCTAGTATACAAACAGCTGTGTATGTATGTTCTATAATTTGTATGATAACATTTTAGTTTCCAAACATTAAAACTCTTGACTATAGAATCTCTGTGAATAATTTCTAAATGAGTTTCCCCGGAAATATTATATCCTTATAACCTCGATCATGTAGAAGCAGCCCTTCTGTCCTTCTAATTGTGATCTTGTGTAACGAGTGCTGTTTCGTGAACATCCTACGTCGAGCAGAATGGCAACAACACTCTCCCCACTTTATAGACCGACCATTACGGATCTGTAGGTTGTATATCAGGGTGGGGCATTAGAAATTTAATAATCCATTGCGGCTGGAGCCGTATCCTTCATTCACTCCAACGCGGCAATGCAGCACTCCTGGCAGTCGCTAGGAGCCCTCCAATGACCGCGTCGTAATCGTAACGAGACATTTTACATAGCAAGCTTGATATGTGTTGGGAGCAATGCCTGGGAAACAGGGCTCTGTTGCAACCAACAAAGCTAGAACTATAAAACTATATAACGGGGGCTGAAAGGGGCTAGCGATGTTTATTACATAATGGACGCACGTAATACTGAAGAGCTCTGCAAAATCGTTCGTTGAAACCGAGGTCCGCAGGATCATTACGTTTACATGTCCATTTTTGTAATCCAGTTTACCTATATAGCCTGCACGCGAGTTGAGCCATAACGATACGGTTGAAAAAAATCATGAATAAAGTTCATTCGTAAAACCGCGGTTCGAGTTTACATCGAGCTGTAATGAAACGTGATACGTTACTGTCATGCAATCCCAGTGTTACTGTCAACGAATGCATACTTTGGTCCATTTATGGCTTCTACTTCTATCACAGCTCAATTTTATTGTCTAGTGCTAGGGACTAAGGAAGTTACTCAAAAAATAACATTGGAAATTTCTAAGTTATTTTGCAAAATTACCAGCAATGATTATTTATTTAAAGTAGAAATGTATAGTTCACTAAGTTAGGCTTACTTTAGTGCACCAAACTAGGTATGCAGATTTAGTGTTTCAAATTTGGTGTACCAATTTAGTCCAATGAACTGGGATAACAAATTTAGCGCACAAACTTAGTGCAGGAAGTTGGGTATCCAGATTTACTGCACGAAATTGGGTATTCAAATTTAGTCATGCAAATTGGGTCCCACCAAATTTGGTGTACAAAACTATTCTACTGACCTGGGTATGCAAATATAGTGCACAAACTTAAATCAGTACAGTATATTAAGTATTCCAATATTTAGTGCAGTCAAATGGGTATGATTCTACTTTTATGATAGCTAAAGGTTATTCTCAGCTTTTGGGAAGTAAGAAAGTAACGGAAAAAATTACTTTTGAACCATCTTAGATAATACAAGAGTTCCCAGATCTGATGATTTATATGCCATAAATTGACAGATAATTTTCCTAATTTATAAAAGATGAAACGGTAATGGAAATTATTCATTATATTAAATTACATCAGCAATTTTTCACTATGGGAGATCATATTAAAGTCATATTAAATAGCCCACCTGCTGTTTGCACGAGGCAAGGCATTCTCATTCAATAAAAATAAAAAAAGCTCTATCCCTACTTCGTTATCGTTCTTTTCGTACAGGAGAGACGAGGATCAAATTTAGAAACAATAATTGCATGCGGCAATTTTATATTTAATATGCTCGAATTCAATACGGAAGTGATTTTCTCCGAATGGAATTTGTCTTTTAGATTAGCAATCCTGAGATATTTTTCGTTTAAAAAAATGGGACGTAATTTTTCGGGAGCAATGACACTCCTGGACAGAGTGGGCTCGGACCCCAAAAGGAAAATCAATGCAGTGAATGGGCTCTGAACGTAGACGCCTGTCACACTATCGCTATACGGTGGGGTGAACTTAAAGTAGGGTGAATTCCATGCCACGTAAGCATATAGAGGGTGATGAAGAAACTTGAATCACCCCATGATTTCCCAAGGCCAGATACACCACTGTTAAAGAATTTTCCTCCCGATCAAGCGGAAATAAATATTCAAGCCGAAGCAAACAAAAACTAAGTTTTTATTATTTTCTCGTTCTCATTGTCCAACGAAAAAGAAAGTCTTGTTTTTTTCTTTTATGCCCATTTTTACCTGTTTCATAACTGCACGTGATCGTTATTTTCTCATCGAAATTTTTCATTTTCTCATATCTGGTTCATTACAAAATGAAGTTATATTTTTGAGTTTAGTTCGCTAAGGAAAATTTTCTAAACACTATATACAGCGAACGCCTTTTTGTACAAGTTCTTTTTTCATTATCTTTACGATGTTTTTACGATACCTAGTTTCTCGCCTGGGTTAAGTTCAGGAGTGGATTCTTTACTAAAAAACATACAGTTCGCTACATTACGTTGTAATGGGAAATAAGCGGTTGTTAACTTGCTTTATGTAACAGATTTAATGGGCTTCGCGGCAAAATTTCATGATCCGTTCTCTACTCCATAGAGTCTGAAATAGCAACAAGGTTGTAAAACATTATTAATTTGCAAATTAAAAAGTTAAAATGGAAAAATTGCATTTTATCCAAGCAACGAAACTAATAATAGAACTTAAAACTTCTGTGCACTTTGCTTTCCTCCAAAATTATTATATCCGACTGAAACATCCATTAAATGGCTAAAATATGTATGAACAAAAATAATCTGGCTGGCAGAACTTTTATGGATTGAATATAAATGTTTTTAAACCCCTTTCTTGTACATCTAAATCTACGCCATTTGAATGGCTGCTATCTCGCGCGCACCAGTGTCGCTGATAAATTTCGTAAAAACTGGAGCGGACTGGCTTTCGTTAACGACCTCGTTAAAATTTGTCATCAGAAGCTTGAGTGAAAAGCGGACTATTTGGGATATTCCTGTCACGATTCGTTTCCACATAGGACTGGTGCGTTTAGCGTAGAATAACTACGCACTACGTGGTTGCATCGTTAGACCGATAGTTTCAGCGAACGATAAATCCTTCAGAAAGGCTTTCCAAGCGGTATTGACTGACAAGTACCCGGATTTCGTGTGAAATTGAAGTCCGATATTCATGCCATAGTCGTACATTATCAAAGTGAAAGCTTTGATTCATGAGTTTTAGACTCCAAGCTAAAATATTAATAAAAAACAGAGAAACACTCATCTGTGAATATTTGTATCCAAAATGCACCCACTCAAATTTTAATTAATTATTTTCAGATTCATCACGCAATATCTAACAAAGAATTTTTGAGTTCGTATTTATTTTGAAAACCATATGCAGACTAAACTTTTGAGTCAGTGTGAATTCCCATGCTGATTAGAAATAGAAAAATGAGAAGGGTGGACTTTTATATAATTATTTTGACTCCCCATGGCTTATAGAATGGAGTAGAACACAGAATATGCGTCTGCACGAGGCAGGGTGATTTTTTTCTCTTCGTTATTTGGACATAGGGTGCATGTTAATAACAGTGACAAACCGGCTTTTATATCAGATGAGCGTCTCTTATCTTCCATGCTACATTTGTGGACAATAGGGTTCTTACAAAGTCTATAAGTTAAGGGTCACTCTATAAAATCACTTTATTCAACTCTTTATCTGTCGCCGCAAAATGGTAATTTTTAACTAAATAAATAAATAAAATAGTAAAGTACGATTAAGGAAAACTTTCTCGATTAAAAAAACAAAGTGAAAAGTGAGAATAGGCCGATTTAGTAGCTACTGTAATAGTCTGACTGTCACAATTAAAAGCGTTTATGACGGCCTTTGACGATTCAACATCATTTATTTTACACAGCCTCCGGAAAAAGTCGAAATTGGACGGAAATCGACCCGCCGTGAGCAAATAGGGCTTAAGAGGAGTCGAAATTTGAACGCGTGTTCGCATCGGTCGAGTTTCGCCTGTGTTCACGGCAAATGTACTCGGCAGAGGGGCTTAACACGCATTTACGAAATGCGAACGCGCACCAATATCACACCAAAGTCCATGCCGCCTGTGACGATCGAGGGGGG
>JAWWLR010000092.1:64845052-64874211 GCA_035041075.1 Acraspis erinacei | reverse complement strand
GTAATCAGCGCATCAAAATACGTAAGTATACGTACTTTCAAGAAAATCGTCGGTGGGTGCTATTCGGAAGTATATCCTTATTTAAATATAATTTTTAATGTTTGTTGTATTTCACTATGGAATAAAAGTTTTATACACATTTTCTCACTTCGTGCGCTTCACGGAAATTCGCCTTTCCAAAAATTGCGAAAAAAATTAGCAACCTTGTCTTCCACCCCTATTCTATTAATTTACATGATTTTAAGTATGTGCAATCGTCCCTCTACTATAAAATATTAATAAATATAATTAAAAAACCAATTTCGCAAGAAAATTGCATAGCTCAAAACATGGAATTTCCTCGAAGGCAGTTGCCGTGCCAAAAATCTGATGTTTGGAAAAAAAGTTTTCTATGACTTTAAGAATTTAAATTATAGTATAAGTCATGTCATCTCCATTTCAAAACAGACAGAGATTTTCATACTTTAGAGTGTCTCAATGATTTTTTATTCAGAGGTATAGTTTTATAGTAAAAATTAAGGAACACGTATTTTAAATTTTGATAAACATTTTTTTTATTTATTACAATCACTCGAATATTACATGTAAACTCTTAAACATAACAAAATTGCATTGGAAAAATCGAACTTTTTAATTTTTCTCTGAAATAACGGAGTGTAAAAAAATGTTCAGATAAAATTTTACACTTCTATGAAAGTTATAAAAAACTGGATCCTGGTCTTCTGTAAAATTTTGCATCTTTCACGAGAAAAAAACAAAAATTATATTTAAAAGAATGCTGCCATCCTCAATAATGTTAAGCTCTTATAAAAAGCCCACCTTTTTATTTTTTTCTAATCTTTTTAAACTGTTTCTACTAATATAAAAAAGTTATCCTATCAATCTTTTCCACCTAAATCATTATTGAAGTCAAAAATTTATTTTGTATATAATTTTTTTTCTCGTAAATGTTGCACACTATTAAAAAAGAGCAATTAGTATTTGTCAGAACTTTTTTAAGTGTGTAAAGTTTTTTCTAAACATTTTTTGAAATTTCGTCGTTTCTGAAAAAATACGAAAATTACATTTTTTTAATAATATTTTTTATCTGAAATAAGCAAAATAAGCGCTCTTTACGCACATAGCACACTTCCCGAAAAAACCAGGTCCGTCCCAGGTTTACAACCATGCTTTTTCCCGAAAAGCCCTAGAACAGACCTGTTTTTTCAGGAAGTGTGCTATGTGGGTTACCTGCCCGCAGAGCGGTAGTAAAATAGCACTTTATAGTACCGCTGTGAGTGGAACTTAAAGTGAAAAACGGTGACCGCAAGGAGGAAGAAGTGAGTGAGAAGTGAATGAAAAGAGTGAGAAGAATTCATTTTAAAACTATTTTAAACTAAGTAGTGGATTTTGGGCTAATAACGTCGCTCCACGCGCGTGCGTACGTGATACAATCAAGCGCCATTTTACAGAGAAAGGGCGCTTATTCTACCTATTTCAGATAAAGTATCGTATGCACCACGGCAGTAAAGTTTTTTTATACTGGGATGTAGTTTTATCGCATAAAGTTCAACTTTACTGCCTAGGTACATAATCTACTATTAATGTGAAGCAGTTTTTTTTCCAAAATCGAAACTTAAGAGATATGTAGTACATACTGCCATATATGTAAATGTATTTTAGAAAAAATAAAATCTCGAATATCTGTATTCGTTCCAATAATAGTGTTTTTTGAAAAAAAGTCTGTAATTATTTGAGAATTCGAAGCTAATTTTCAAATAATTGTAAAAATAAACAATAAAATGTTGTCGTTAAACTGTGAAACACATGTCTCTTTACCTTCACTCTAGATGGATATATCAAAATAAAAAACCATTCTGACTCCATGACCGAAACTTTTTTTTTACATTTTTCCGGATTTAAAATGACATTGGCCTGTTTAAAAAATTCTTTTTAAAGAATTTTTCTAACGATTTGAGCCACAGAAATATTATTTTCAAGATTGGAAACAGCAGAGTTGTAGACAATAATTTCTTCAAACAAATAAGCGACAGAGACTATAAAAAGAACAAATAATTTTAAGAAAATATTGCTACAATAAATTATTTCATACATTTCAGAAATGATGTTTGTTATTTGAAATCAAAACATCAGTAATATGGTATTGATATTAAAAATGATAGACATTTTTTTCAGAAATATGATTTTTCGTACGACTTGTATCTTAAGCCGGGAATCTTTTCACTTCTACAGAAATCGAAAAATCAAAGATTGAAATATTTTATGATGGTAGGGACGATGAACAGATGAAAGTTTGAGATTCGTGCAACCTTTCCCAGTTCAGGGTCTAAAAAAGTCATGGAATGTAAAAGATTTCGCTGTCTCGAAACGCTCGAAACGAGAGCATTTTTCTGCGATCTTTCTTCAAGGCTCCAGTGCTGCGGAAACGAAATCCCTCAAGCCGATATACGCCGATGCTGAGGTACGGCTCCTATTACTGGGGCCACAAAACTTTATCGAATGCCCAGGGAAGAGAAAGAGGAAGTAAGGAAGTGTAACCCTGGTGGGAAAAAGACAAAGAAATAAATGCGGGAATCGGCTCTTGGCTGGCTCGCATTGAGTTTTGTCGAAGCGGAAGGTAATACAGTTTGATAGGGAAATAATATTTTATTTCGTTCTAAGATTACTGCCGTAGTTTTATTTCCGTTGGAACGACGTAACTCGCCTACTCCGAACTGGCAGGTGACACACAAACATTTACAGAAACCGTAATATATAGAGACTCACACGTCAAAATTGTCCTTATCGGCTCAAGGGAAAAGAGAATTCAGTGTTTATGTTACATTGCCATTGCTTTTTTTAAATACTACTAAAATTGTCTTCCGGGTATAAAAAAGTAAATCATTGTTTCTTATCCCTTATCATTCTTTCTTTTTATTCATTTCTTTTATGTTACTGCTGGTTCCCTGGGACATAAAGTGATTTTGATTATATTACAATTTATTTCATTTTACTACTAGTTTCTTGATACAAAAAGTAATCATTTTTTGTAATATTCTGAATAAAAATATTTTGCTTGAATTAATATGTACAGCAGACAGCTGCAAACATGGGCCTCATCAACCCCTTCGTCTTCAATCAATTCGGGGCTTATGGCTCCGCTTACGCTCAAGTGAGCTCAAGCATTTTGCTACTTATATTTTAATTATAAAATAAAAATGTAATTTTCCAATTTATGAGCTTTATTACATTTCTTCTTGCGACTTCCTCTTTTGAGAAGCAAATTGCTTTCTAAGAAGCTTGTAGAGAGATTGACATGAGGGGCTTAAATTGCTATAGAATTTATTCAGCCCCATTTGAGTAAGGTGATTATTTTGTTGTCGATTTTTAAAAGAGAAATATTAGTATGGTATCGGATCTCAAACGAGAGTCGAGCATTTATTTTAAATCCTATGTCTTTGAACAAAATTGCCTTCCGGAGGTAATCATCTTTTTCAATCTTATGTTCGAATATTTTAGCCTCTCTTATGTGTGTTGGTTTTATTTCTTGCTTTTGAAGTCAAAAAGTGAAGGTTTTCTCGATAATGATCAGGAATATAGTTCAGAATTATAAAAGAAAAAAGACAAGGGTGCTTCTTCAACATAATTTAAATTTTTTGTAATAAAATAATATTTTATAGAATGTAACAAATAATTAATTATTCTGAAGTTTCAAAAATATTTAACCAAAATAATTTTCATTAGAGTTTCCTAATGGGAAATTCTGAAAAAATATCTAAAAACTTCTATAATAATAGAAATAGGGCTAACCAGGAAACGCTGGGATTGTTAAATACAAACGCATATTTTTACGCTCCTACTCATCATATTTGTTTTATTATCTCTAAAATAATGATACAGGCTTTTAAAATATGATATTCTAAAACTTGGTATTACTGTAAAGCTATTTTTGTCTTTTAATTGGAAGTGGATGACTAAACCCCACACAGAGCTCTTTATGGCTAAATTATATATTTGAACTTTAGGATCCAAAAGTTAGACATATTGCAGATTTAAAGCAATAATATCTCATTATAATTCTTTCTGGTAATATATTGAGAAAAGTCTTAAAAAATCCCGTTTGAAGGTACTACTTTCAGCCTAATTTCCTACACATAACTTCGACGAGTTTAACGATAATTCCTACCATATAAGGAATAAATGACAATAAGATAAGTATGATCTCCTGAACAGGGAAAGGTTGCGCCAAAAATCACCAGCATTGACTCTATGTATGATATTGATATCGGTAACTCGACTAAATGCTGATTGATAAGAGTATAATAACGAGGGCGCGTATTTTATAAGGTTATCTTGCTACTGACAGGGGAGACAAGCATCGGTGTTTAAGAACATGAGTATAATTGGTGTTTACTGATCAGGTTTGGTCGTAGGTACCGGTACAGGGCAGCCCGTCAACGGAGCGATACCTTCGTTACCTTCGCCGACAATGCCAAACTTCAACATGGCTGCGCAAACGCCAAATGGCCAGCCTGCTGGCTCGGATCCAGGAGTATACACCAACGGAATTCCTCAGACTTACCCGGGACGTGAGTATCAACTCTGGCGCATAGTACCGCCCCTGCGCACGTCCATCCAATCTACCTTACTTGCTCATTACCAGCTATACAATAAAGAGTACAAGTATATACATTCTGCAAAGCGCCTACCTATCTTCTGGCAAACACTCAACCCTTACACAATCCCGCATCCTTCCAAATTCATAATTGATACATTCCTGTCCTAAAGACTGTCAACTCTGTCTTCATTAAGAAAAGACCCAAGGCTTAATTTAAGATGGCATTATATATGTACCCAAAAAGTACATGTGAGGACTTGAGAATGACAACTGGATAAGGACTATGTAACAAATAATTTCCATATTTAAACAAGAAATACCACTGATCTACGTTTGGACTTCCGATTCACAGTTTGTTCCTCTGGCTTGCCCTTATCCAGTTGTCATCCTCATTATTTTTAAATTCATTTTTTGCAGTGAAAGGAGAAATCATTTTTACATGATCCTAATACGTATCGATCAAGAGTTTCCTAAATTCCTTGAAATCGTTGAAAACGGAATTTCGAAAAATTGTTCGTTATATAGTTGTCATTCTAGTACTATTATATTCACACTAGTCATATTCCCTTTTTCAGCTCCGCCGATTTTTCGCGGCGACTAGACACAGTCAAAATAAAAAATCCCTTCATTAGAAAAGTTAATAATAAAGCTCTAGCACGGCAGTTTATTACCATATCTGTAGTCGAATTATAAAAATAGTGATCGTGTTGAATTAATGTCAAAATTGCCTTCTAATTCAATATATTTCAAGATAAATCCATTCCCCTATCAATATACTTTATCGTAAAAATGAACCCTCTTGAACTTTCTGTAACTGATACTATGTAAAGATTGCATTCCCTTCTAGTGATTTCGCTCCCTCCTGTATTCGATGATCACTCAAGAGTCTCTATAACAAACATATCAGTTTAATAAAAACAATTTTAGAGACTTGTTTGGTAGTCACACAACTTTGACATATCGATTTCACTTATGTCTTGTCGAAACATGACTAGCATTTTTACAATTTGACAAATCGTTTATACACATTAGGGATGAAAATTGATATTAAGAAAGTATTCAAAGATATTAAATTATTTTTGTCGTATGAATGAATAAATTTATAAAGTTAAAGTAGATTGGAAAAAGTATGTGCGACAGGGGCTTCAATAAATCCTGTTTGTGATAAGAGCTGAGCTTACTGAAATGTAGATGCCCTTCATCTGTCCATTCCAGCTCAAGGTTTGCCCAATGGGGAGGCGGCCCTCCAACATGCCGCCGCGTATCCTGGAATGCAGCCCTACGCTGGAGTTGGTAAGTTGGCTTCCTTTCAAGATTTCATGATTATCATACCAAAAAATGACGTAGTGATACCACATTGATAAAACAGATCACGAAAGATACCCTCAATCTGTATACAAGGAATAGGAATTTAGGAAAATTTTTAAGATCCTAGCATATCGCGTTCAGTTACTCCAGACAGTTTATATTATAGATCAAGTATTTTTCTTTCATCTCCCAAAGATATGCTTCTAGAAATATTTCACCCTATTTTAATGCAATTGCCTCTATTTAAATTGATTTGAAGAATTTTCGGATTTACTTGATCCACGCTGATATGATGTAGATTCATTCACGAAACTCTGAAAGAATGAATTTAATACTTTATTCCCACCGTGAACGAATCCTATAATCCTTTTTCGATCCATAAAAGTGATTACAATAAAGGTAAAACTTTCATCCGTACTTCTTTTTCATTATTTGCTCGCTAGTTACAAGAACATTTACGTATATGAAAGTCGGAGGGACGAGGGGTAGGGAGATTGAATGTTGGCGATTTTACGCTTTTACCGTACGCTTAAACCACTTAGCTGCGAAAAACTCGATTTCGCATGCACTCACGTAACCACGTGATCATATTGGTCTTGTTTGCATGCAATCAGACTGGATGCATGCACTCGTTTCATAGTCCATCATGCTTTCCTGCTGTGTTTCCAAACCAGTCGAATGTCTAGATATCTAGATTATAAACTCATTCACGTTTTCATCTCCTAATGTTTAATATTTTATCAGAAATCTCCCTCATAACTGAGCATTTAAGTTCCTTTAACTCTTATTAACTACAAAAAGGGTATCATTTTTTTAGTATTCCTGAAAGAATCAGATGTTAGATTATCCCTAAAACCAATCCGATGGCAGTAGCTGAGGGGGGGGGGGGGTAATTCTCGACTCATCAAGATTTAGGTTTTTAAACACGAATGGGCGCATGTAACGTCGAACTAGAAAAAATCTAATTTTTTATTTATTTATTAAATAAATAAAAACCTTTAAAAGTAAAATTATAGTTTTAGGTTTTTATTTTCGATGAAAGGTAAATATCACATCAAATTCAATATGGTAAATCCTTTCCAAATTCCACATCAATATCTTTGTACGCGAGCCAATATTTATTCCCTGTTTATGCGGATCGAGTTTCATAATTTCGAATATATTAAATCGATGTTTACTCCGACAGAATCAATTACTGTCAGGGAATCCCCCGAAGGATCCAGTCATCAACGCGTCTACTGAAAGCGAGTATCAATCACGTGAATTTTAATATTTACTGGCATATAATTATTAACTCTATAGCCATGTTTGCTAATGACCTCTCGAGCACACATTTGCGTATTTCGTGCCATTATTAAAAAAACTTTAATCGCGTTTCTTGCATAACTAGACGAAAGTATTCATTTGAATATAACGCGACCCTACATTTGAGTTTGGACACCGTGCCTGCAATTATTGAGATCCACTTTAATACCAGGTGGTTCGACTTTGAAGTGATATCACGTATCAGTTGCGGATCCGTTCATCTAAAAATAAAAATAAATTGGAAAAAGGGTCCCTGCAACAGAGAATTCGATTCGCTTCGAAAATGTTACTAACAAAGCAACCACTCTTAAAAGGGATTCAGTTACAACATAGAAGTGGCTTTGTCCTGACACGTAACTAAATTTCAAAGGGGCTACAAAGCTTTTCATTATATGGTGTTAGACGCGAAAATAGTGTTCACGCCGAGAACTTTCTAGGAAAAGAAATAATAATTGTATTATAAAAGTGGGAATGTTTTTGTAAAGGAATCATTTCCTTCAACGTTTCAAATTCAAAATGAACTAGAATGCTTGTTATGAATTATTTCGACTCTATTCTTCGAAATATTAGAAAACGAAACGTTCTCGTAATATTTATTCCGCATATACAGATTAGGGTCATTTAAAACATATCAACTTTGAAAAAGTTACGGTTTACCATAATATTTTTTTTCTAAATCATCAAAAAAGTATGTAGTTTAAAGTCTTGGTTTCCGCTACAATGTTAGATGATTTATGATCTATCATAATCTACTACCAATACAGTCATATTTTTCTTTCAAACCTGCATAATTTTCATCAATTTCAATTTTCTCTTAAATCAATATTTGGAAATTATTAATTGTTTAAATAATACTTGATATATAATATCTGTTTATGTAACATTCAGCAATGAAAACATGTACAACCCAATATTTTTTGTAGTGTTAAATGTAATATTTTTAATTGTTCTTTAACATATGCCTCTCATGAAGCTTCAAAGTTTAAGTTTCCACACTACCTGAATCCATTTAAAAAAAATTTGCAATATTATTATATTATATACATTTATATTATATTTTTTGTTAAAAATTCGTTTTTATTGAAAATCAATTTTTTATCTGAACATTTATGTATTCCATTTTGGATTATTTTTTTATTTTTGGGTAGGAAATGTATTTTCTTGATTGAGCATATGTTATTATATCATATGTTTTATTTGTGAATTCAACTATTTTGTTGAATATTCGTCATTTTGCTTGAAATATTAGATATCAATTTTTGTCAAAAATTCATCTTTTTTGGTTGATAATTCAACTACTTAGCTGAAATTTTATTTCTACGTTTAAAAATGTAACTATTTTGTTAAAACTTCGCTTTTTTGTTTTTAACAACTCATCTATTTTATATTAATTGCAATAATTCTACTTGAGAGATTAGAAATTTTACCTTTTTTTAAGAGAAATTCAGTCTATGAAGTCTGCAATATTAAAATTGTAATTATTTAAATTAATATTTTTCTGGTTTTGTATTTTCTATTGTAAAGCAACAAAATATAAATAAAAATACTTTTAGTCACTTTTTATTTCAAATTGTAACTTTTTCCACATTCCATATTGCAGGTCATATATGTCAAAATTTTTGTAGTTCAAAAATCGCCTTTAATTATAGGGAAAACAAAGACACATTTGGAAACCTATATTTAATGTAGCATTTGTCTTACATTTAAAAAAAATGTATTATGAAATATAAACAAATACTAAGGGGCACCCTGATTTTTTGAAAATTGACTTTTTGTGAACCATCCTAATACAGAATAAAATTTCTGTGGGGTATAACCGAAGGCAAGTGCCAGCATGCCCGCAATGTCTCGATGTGAAGATCATGATGTATTTGTCATTTGTTATTGTCGCAGCTTATCCCGCCGTCTACGGCCAGTTTCCTCAAGCCATTCCTCAGCCGATGACTGCTGTAGCCCCCACGCAGAGAGAAGGTAAGTGCACATGTTCATTTGACGTCTAATTGTTGATTGTAAACTCGACTATCGTAACCTTTTTGTAGTTCCTGTTCCAGCTATTCCCAAGTTGTTACTTTCCTCTCTTAACTTCCTAATTCTAATCAAATGAGGTATAAATTTCCTTTATTAGGCAACCGACATCCTGATCTGTACACAAAGTACTTTTGTTTTAGTGTGGAAAGTGAAATCCGCAAGAGACTTTTATCGGAATAAGCTGCCATTTTTCTTAGAAATAAATAAGAATAAATAACATCTTCGATACTTAAGGTGTTTTATTCTGAATTTGTACTTATTATTGTAATAGAAACAATCTTGATATTTTATTCTAAAATATGTTAGGATTTATAATTAAATCTGCGCTTACTGAAAGTAGTCAAACATATTCAGGTTTAAAAGTAAATTCATCCTTGTTACGTTGATTAAGATTATCAAACCAATCTCTCTCCAACAATTCCAACTATAAAGTTTTTTAAACTACTGCCTTAAAAAAACTTTCAGTAGACATGATTAAAAATTTCTCAAAAAGAGCATTAAAATCACCAACCTATTTTAAACTAAAAGCTTTAATTTCGGAAATAATCTGAATTAACAACTTGAAAACTTCCCATATTTACGGAAGTACAGTTTCGAAACTCTCATTTTTTAAATCTCTCAATTTGTAAGGAGTTAAAATTAATCCCTCTAATTTCAAAACATTAAAATCCTTTTTCGAATTACATAAGGGCCAGTGTAAGTAAAAAATACACTAAATTTTTACAAAGTTTTATTAATGTATAATTATCACTTGCATATCCAGATATTTCTGGTGTATACTGTACCATAAATTACAATTTTTTAGCGTCTGAATTCTAATCCAAATTAGACGATTTAAAACCTGTAATAATTTCAAATAATTTAACTACAAAATAAATTAATCTCTCCAAATTGAAAATTCTAAATAGTTAATAAAATAATTTTCTTTGCAGCTATTTAAATTCAAAATTTTTCTATTTCCAAATAAGCTCTCTCAAAGCGTTTTCGGTAAGTTTTACTTTGAAGTTCGAAATTTCGAAAATAGAAAATAACTAAATAAAAAATATAATTTAAAAGCATTAAAATCTCCATCCATATTTCAACTTAAATGCCTTTAAATTTCTAATGACTTCATGATAGAAAATATGCAGCATTTAAAAAATATTGTATTCATGAATACCTACAATCCTAACAAAATGACCAAACATTTGAAGTAATAACAATTTCAACCTTATGAAATTACAAATACTAATGATCCAATCTTTAAATTGAACATTAATGTGCGCTGCTCAAATATGTTCACTCGTCCAAAATTTAAAATGTTAAAAATTCAAACGCTCAACACTCAGAGCAGATTGGAGCTTCGACTCTTCTAGCAGTAATAAACTCAAATTACAAAGTTTATTCACTAATTACAAATACTCAGAGTTTGGAAATAAGCTAAACACTTGAAGTGAGTTATGTCAAAATTCATCATCTTGATCCAGCACAATTAAAATCTCAAAATAATTTTATTGCAAAAGAATGGAAATTTAATCTCTTAAGATCCAAGCATTAAAATCTCCATCTTCTACATACCGGCAGCTTTAGAATCCTATATTACCTGGAAATACTTTATTTTACGGAAAATTCTGTATCACGATTTCAAAACTTCCATATTTTTAAAATCACTTCCTAATCTAAAGACACTAAATTTTCAATCTTATTTTAATTTTAAATAGGTTTCTAAAGTAATGAAAAATTGGAAGTAGTATCAAATTTAAATATACAATTGAAACGATAACATTTTTTATCTAGTATCTTTAAAAGCTACATAGTTAAAGCAATTCCAAGCTAAAAACCTTGAAATAGTAATATAGTCTAATTCAATATTTCTAATAATTAATTAAAAATACCCCAGAATCTGAAAATAAGCTCGACACTTAATGTGAGATACTTTGTGATTGAAAATTGGACTCCCTCTCAAAAAAGAAAGTGTGGATACTAAAGGCAAAGGAGAAGGCGTTGAAACGAAGCGGCAAAAGGGGAGGGTTGAGATACCGAGTGAGCGCCTAATTGCAATTAACAACTCGCCATTATTAGAATATACGATGCCTTACAATGAGATAATGCAAATAAAACGAAAGTTTTAATTACTTTGCTGCTACGCCCGGCGGCGACCCGTTATTACATCGTAGGATAATGGAAAGTTTACCGCGACAACGATTCTCTCTTCGTCTTTCTATCGAAGTCTCTTACATCTCTCTTCCTTGTATCATTTTTTTCCTCTCCGCGTTTCAATAATGTGCCTCGCGCATTTGGCATAAACAGGGCGCGAATCAGAAACTCAAAATTAGAGTGCAATTTGCAAAAGTGCATTAGTAATTACCGTACGAAAATATTTTTCATTTACATTATTTGCATCGCAAATAATTAATTAAGATTTTATCTCAGGGACTCTACAGTGTTGATTGTGAGAATGCCGGCTAGGATTTCGAAACTATGTCTTTGAAGTGCTTAAATATAATTATGAGCTTTAAGATCAACATTCATTTTAATGTTCTAATTGTATTCTATGTTCTGAATTTTGTCAGCATATTATACATTTTATTTTATATAAGAAACCTATTTTACCCAAGAAATTTTTTTAATTGTTAAAAATTGGGGGAATTACATTAAAAATTAATTCACCAGGCCTTACCTGAATTAGTTTTTCTACGCAATCATTGTTGAAAACCTGTTTGGTTTCGCTCTACTTTAAGTTGTTTTAAATCTTAGTCAAATTGAGAAACACTAGTGATTTTTAAAAACTTTCAAATTGTCTAATAAATTAATAATTATATGATACATATCTTATGTTAGTGGTTTCCGCTGTGAATGAGCGTTTAGAAAAAATTAATATAAAATCTATTATTTTATATAATAGATTCTACTAAATACAAAAATTTAATATTAATATTTATTTCATGTTGTAATTTAAAAAGTGCGCAAGATAAATAAAAATAAGAATCGTACCCGTAGCGGACGTCTTTTTTTCTAGTTTTTATACAAACTTTTTTACTTGATAAAGGGTCGTAAAAATTATTTGGTAATAGTTTGTTTTGACACTAGTTAATAAAGTGATATCAAGAAGATTAATAAATACATAGCTAATTGGAGTTGTGTGACATGAAATAAAAATGTATACGGTTTCTAAAACACCTGAGTGTTGGTTTTGGGAACGAACCTTCGTCAACAATTCAATATCAGCAAGCCGGGGTAAAAATGCCCCTTGTCGCTCGCTAAACTCATTTTGAGGCTCAAGGGTTGTTTTGCCGTGACGCGTCGAGATTTATGATTCATTTTTCCCGAATCCACAATACGCCAATTCGCCAACCCCGTCAACGCCCGGAAACTCGGTGTCGCGCCTCGGCACACTCGCTAATTTGGATCCGGCTTGACAACTTCGTTCCGAGTATTATTTGAGGGGAAAGGGAAATAGAGATAGAGAGGAACGGAGAGAGGAAGTTCCATCAAAACTGTAAAACACCGGTTCACTCCATCCCAGTGAATAGAGACGACGATTACACGCGTTTATTGCTAACAAGGGGCGTGCATCTCCGATTTTAATGAAAGTTTGTCGGTTTGACACAAGGTTTAAAAAAAATTCTGCATATGCTTTCCACATCGTGAAATTTTTCGGTTTCGTGAGTTAGCTGGTCCTTGAAATTCTGGTATAAAAGCGAGAAAATTTATTGTGGAATTATACTACGTATTAAAGCTATAAATTTAAACTGAATTTTGTACAATGTAAATAATTATTTTTTTTGTATTATCTTCATGTGGTCCTTTAAATTTTTTCCTTTTACAGTTCCGTCTAACTCGAAACATCATTCACTACTTAAAACTGGTAACATCAATTATCAAATTGGAAAAAGGATTTTAGTCTGTAGAAATTGTCTGATATTGTATGTTCTTGCATAGATCTTATTGAAGGTTTATCCAAGTGATTTATAAGTCAATGTGCCTGAATTAAAATTATGTATTCTACTTGACGTGAGAAATTAAGTATAATTAGGCTTTATTGGCTTTGCGAAATTTTTTCACAATAATATTTTTCTCATAATCTCTCTAATATTACATTATGGAATTGCAAAAAATGGCATTTCTTAAAACTAAAAAAAGTTAATATATAATGCTCATTAAAGTTCACTTCAACCCGAATTTTATGCAATGTAAAAAAATTACATTTCAAATTTTGTACTTTCTAGATTTTAAAATCTATATATTAGTTCTTATAATTTAAACGTTTTGCACTTTATATGATTAATAAGTATTTGAATTTCAGTACATCGAATGAAATAAACTCGTTTTGTCATGGAAATATATTTTTTGTAATATGTCTATATGGACCTTTCGAGTTTTTCTCTTTACAGTACTGGCTGACTTTGAACCAGTTTTGCTCCTTAGAACTGGCCCAAGTAATTAAATTCAGTTTATTGTGCATAAACTTACTTATTCTCATGGTCGTATACACACTTCCTGGGACTGTTATGGAGGGGAAAGTTCCCTTATTGAAGCTTCCGGTTAATTCCAAAGTTTGCCACTAGTGGCTCTAATAGTAGAGTACTTGCGGTTTAATTTAAAATTTGGATGTGATAAAATCAATATTTTCAACATATATTTAATAATTTAAATAAAATGCAAGATTAGAAATAAATGTAATTGAGTGGACTTTCGAAAATATAAAACAATTAAAATAATGGAATGAGATATTTTAATATTTATAATAATGTTGAAATTGGGAAGCCAGAAACTTAACGAGAGTAAAGAATATAGATAACAAAAACTTACTGATGAGCAATGTTGCAGATTGAATACTTGCTAAAAACATTTTTTGAAATACTGAAAAAATTATATATTGATGTAGTTATGTCACAAACGGCATTTTCTTAGAGATAGAACATCTGCAGTAAACTGCATTAAAATTCTGGTTGTGTCATTGTCACTCCGACTTTGAGGCTAGAAAACGTGTTTACGTTTTCAAACTTTGTACTACTCGCCTAGTGCGCAATGCCGCGTAGTGGCAGGATCGCGAAACTTTTTGGCTTACGTAAGGGAACTTTCCCTACCACGAGAGCCACCGGAGCTGTGTATACGACCATGTTTATACTACGTGAAACTGTGCAATGAAGACAAATTAACCACTGAAACATGTTTCTGCTTTACTTATTTATAAGCATATTAAAAATTCACTGAAAATCATCGCTCGTGTTAATTTTTTCTCTTTAAGGCATTTTCGGGGCCTGTTTAAGAAAATTGCTTCTTACTCTAAAAAGTGAAACCAATTTTGCTAGTGGGAACGAAAGCGAATAGCGATTAGTAGTCCCATGAAAGTCGAATGGCAGCTATCTCATTATTTAAATGTTTCTGTTAGTCGAGAAGCTCAGTAAGACGAGCAAAAGTTTCCCCTTCGTAAGCCGCACTAATTGACGGCGGAGTTATAAAGTTCAGTAAAATTAGATGAGTCCTTATTAGGCCCTGCCATGCCGAGACTCCGCGAATCAGTCATCAAAATGAAATCATCACCACGCGGTAATAAAACACTTTTCTCAAATCCAGATCATTGTTGTATATTATAATTATGTAATAGCCATTGGTCTGCGCGTTGTTAGATGTACATAGATCTAGATGTCTAGGTGTGTCCTTTGATAGTTTGTTATATAACGATATATCGATCATGAACTAATCACTAGTCAGATATAATCGTTTACAAGCATCTTCAGTCATTTACATGTCATCAGTCATCAACGCCATTGTCACTACCACACTTACCACCATCCTCAATGTCCCACCTACATTGTCTTGTAAATCCCTCTGTTGTGTGTCGTACATTTGAAAGTATAAATACTCAATGTTACATTTTTTAAATGAGAGTCTCTTATCGACGTGACGCTCCAGCTGATCGTAAATTTAATCGAGACATTTTTCGATCGACCACTTTCAATTGGACTGAATCATTGACTATCAGATTCATTTAATTCATTCATAAGCATCTCATCTTTCATCGTACAGGCTGGCCGCAAAATACATCTTACCACAATTATTAACAAACCTTAAGAAATCGATCTGTCTCACAGTTTTTTATTTATTTACTTCATTAGTATCCTCTTTATATGTTTAATATCGTCTTGTTAACTACTAAATAAATAAATAAAAAATAATAGTAGCATTATTCAACTTAAAATCTAAGTTATTTGCACTTAAAATCTTAGTTCCTTTGTTCACTTGCAAAGAAAACTTTATATTTTGAATTATAAATTCGGAAGTGAATTGTGCGGCCACTCTGTAAGAATTGATTAGGCTACGAGAATCACGGGGTTCGATCACTCTCATAATTCATAGCATCATCATTAATCAAAAGCGAGAATTGGATTCATTGAAACGTTTCTTACAATGCCAACGTCAGTTTTTCACGCACTCGACGTTCTGAAACGAAGTTCACCAAAAATCAACTAACATTCTAACTTGAGTATTATACTTCAAGTTTAGATGTTTAGATGTGCTCTGATTTATATGGTAGGATGCTCTATCTCAGGACCCGAAGGCTGCAACCTGTTTATCTACCACCTGCCCCAAGAGTTCGGAGACGCTGAGCTCATGCAGATGTTCCTTCCGTTTGGTAACGTCATCTCATCCAAAGTCTTTATCGACCGTGCCACTAACCAGAGCAAATGTTTCGGTAAGTACCCAACTCGTAAAAAAACTCTCAAAATTTCAAATTCTTATTCCACTCTCGCCGAAGACAGCTGGGGAATAATTCCTCGTTTAATAGTAGCTCGAATTGTAGTTTATTAACCATACCAATTTCAATCTAAACACACATACTTCTCTCATAACTTTTTGTTGTGAAATATTATTTTTTTTAGTTAATATTTACCCATTTCAAAACGGTATATACAAAACGTACGAATATAAATACATTTTCTTGTTATTACTAAATTCTTTGGTATGCCTGACCTGTAATGACCTATACTACTGCAACACCGAAATTAACGTGTTTTTTTGCAAGCTGAGAGTTTATGCATTCATTAGTAAATTTTGCAATTCCATTTTCCTTATTAATAAAGTAAAAACCATTCTGTTGTTACGTTTTAAAAATAAATATATCTGACTTTAAAGGGCATATACTACTTAAAATCTAGAAATTCGAAACATCAACTTGAGTTACAAATAAGTATTCCACTTTGAATACATAAACATTTTTCAAAGAAATTTTAAGCACTATTTTCATTGCAGTTTTTTTTATTGCAATGTCCAAAAAAGTCGGACTAGAAGAAAAGCTTGCAGCGTAGGGTTTTGAATCACCAAATTTTCCTTATTTTCTAAGCACTGATATCAAAATAGTATATAATGCACCAAGGGAGAGTTCTTTGACAAATACTAAAAGAATACACGAGTCATAAAAAGTCCCCTCCCCCTTGGGAGGGGACTTATTTATTTTTATTTTAATATTAATACAGACAATTTTGGATAATTACGAAAAAGGTTCAATTTTTCAAAATTTATGGTAAATTTATAAATTACCGTCAAACGAGGTAATTTCGGAAATGTGGCGTAAATTCGGACATTCCTAAATTAATAGTTTAAATTAATTAAGATAGCTGGTTTCATCCAGATTCTAGAATTGGATAAGGCTTCCACTGGTTCCAGACTATTGCAACAGTTTTGAGTAATTATACATTATAAATAAATGAAACTAGAAAATAACAAATTTAATTTTTTATCCCAATTCGCCATGCTTTTATTTTCTCATGATTGGCCACATTATGGGGCGAATAAATAACCTTAAGATCATCGGATCAATGGTTTTTTTATGTGAGTTCTGAGACGGACAGTCACTAGAACGAGATTATAAGGGTTTCGTACGAAACCCTAAAAATAGTATGCATATTAGAAATTTATTTTATATGATTATTGAAAATTCGGAAAAAGTTAAGTAACTAGATCTGAAGTAAAACACTCGTTTCAACTTGAAATTTAAATAATTGATCGCATCCATAAAATATTTCTTTATTGGTCCTTAATTTTTTGTACTTAATGAACCGAGAAGGTAAATTAATTCTATAGAATAAATTACAATTCTTATTTGATGGATTTAAAAGAATATTTTGATTTCAGTTTAACTAAATCCTTATTCAATTCACAACGTAACTCGGCATGTCTGACATAAAATGAATGATACTACTTAAAACTGAGGAATCAAAGAAAATTAACTAATAAATACTATTAATACTTCATATCTGGGCGTCTGCGTGAAAATGTCCCTTATGGCCGAGGTCAAAATTATTATTTTTGGGTTTGAGTGGTGGATGATACTGCAACCTAAAGTGCATTAATTGAGACTATACTCATATCCAGATAGTAACTGGAAGTAGGTATATTTCATGTTTAAAGAACAAATGTAACATGTGTGCAGTTGCCAAGTTTAGATGCATTTTTCTCTAAAAACGGTTTTCCGAAATTCCAACTTCAAAAATGCTACTGTGACTCATTTTTCAACTTAAAGGATTCATTTTGGATCTGAAATGCCGGGAATTTATCCGGCTATATGCCACAAATGTTCCCATATTTAGTCCTCTAATCTTGTTTCGGGTTACAATACTTGCTAACTTGAAACGAGTTTTACTACTTAAAACTGGCATAAAACAAATCATACTACTTAAGAATAGAACTTTCACATAGTAAATAGAGAATCCACTTTAAATTGTCCACAAAATGTCTTCCTTCAATTGCCAATTCAATATTTCTTTGATGAAGTACTGGCTTTAGTTAGTCTGGTTAGAAATTACTTATACTACTTGAAACTGCGAAATTTAGGAAAAGTAGTCAACCAAAAGTTTTTTAGCTTTCAAGAAAATATGTTTTTTAATGAACTGTTCAAAATTTCTCAAAATAGAAAAAGAATAGATTCTGTCGTGCCAAGAAAAGCTTATTCTTAAGATTTTTACCAAATATTTATTTGATTCCGAACAAACGTAACAATAACTAGAACTGACCAAAAATTATTTATATATAATATAATAATAATATTATATAATAATAAATATAGTAATCTATAATAATATTTAAATGAAAGTGATTATTGTCTACAGTTAATAACGGGGAAATTCGAAAACGTTGATGCGCGAAAACGAGACATCCGATTCTTTTAATGTTGAAAAGCCATACACGCTCCACCCTTTCATTCTATATATCTATTATAATGTACGGACGTCGCGTAATATCATCCGAAGTGAAATTCATCCCAAACACGAACAACGTCGAATGGGAAGCTGGAAAGGTGGCTTCAATGCTTCAGTGCGATTAGACTCAAATGAAATCGGGAAGCCTTTTTACCGAACGAGGGGACCGAAACAAAAAACCGAAAGAGCCACTCTCCTCTCTTTGATTAATCGTATCTGCACTGCAGGCTCGTAGATACGAACCAAGATAATTGAGAGTTTCATTTGAGCCGATTATTTCTCAGCTGGTTTTAGAGTCCAAGAACAATTGCACTTCAAATCTCTTTTTTTGGGTTTGCAATCCAAATCTTTCCAATTTTATTATGCCATTTTAAGATTTGATAGTTTTTTTATTTATAATAACAGTAGTGTACTAAAGAATAATTTGTTTGCACCCAAATAAGGCAAATAAAGTGAAGAAACTAATATTTTCTTTATTAAAATTTCTATTTATATATGAATGTTAAAAGCGGCTTATTATAGGTCATTTTCTGAGCATTCCGAAAGCCATTTGGTAAGTCAGGAATATTTTGTTTTTATTCACGTGTATAATCCAAGTAAAAAATATTTCTTTGGTTCAAAAAACCCTTTATTCATAGCATTTTTTAGTATATCATTACAGTACCGATCAGATATATATTTCATTCATATCTTGTTAATAGGATGTTGTAAATAAATCAACCGATCTGACATCAAACAATTTATTCTAATTAAAACTGACAATATTATTCGAATGAATTAGAAGAATAATTCTTTTGGATCTAAAATAAAGTTTTTTTTTATTTTCTTATTTTATTAATTATGTTTGGAATTTAAAAAGTTATTTCGTATAGCTGACTTAAACAGAGTTATACTACTTATAACTGCAACTTTTACCAGAGTAGTAAATATAACAACCTTTTAGTCTTGATACATATTTGTTTCTCTATTAACAATAAGGTTTTGGTTACTTCATATTCAATAAAATAATGTCTGGCATAAAACCACTTATAGTAATTATCTCCAAAAAATGTTTCCAATTTTAATGATTATACTTTTTGATATTAAAATAAATACTTAAACCTATTTTCAATAATTTGTAGAAAAAACTCCATTATTTAGTGACTGAATTAAATAAAATTTTCGGAATTAACCAATGCCTTATACTTTAAATTAATTAAAACAGCATAAAATATGTAAACAACATGAAATAATTAATTGCAATTGAAAAGCAGTTTTGAAATTTGATCAAATAAATCATTCCAATATTTATAATGAAATTCAAATTATTCTGTCAAAATTGAATATATAGAATTTTGAATTTAGAGTGGATTTTTAAGATCTCAGATAAATATTTGAATTGAATTATCAAAATATATATTGCATTATAAAAAATTCATAGGAAAATACAATTATTAGTATCTATATTTAAAATATTACGAATAATAGAATGAAATTCGCTTATCAAATATTTTGCATAAAATCAATTCAGTAAAAGTGTTAATACAATTCTATATGTAGGTGTATATTTTTCAAAATTCTTTCGTATTAAAGATGAATCAGGAAGATCTTTAAATGTTGCTACAAAGTAACTTAGTGCGCTAAAGAGATTTTTACAAAAACAAGGTGTTAAGCATGTGATTAAACAAGACAAAAAATTTTAATATGTTGTTAGAAAGCGGAAGAAAATTATTGTATGCATAACGCGCCTAATGCTCCAGGCTTAAATATCCAATAAAGGATGTTTTTGTAGGTGAATAGAAATTTGAAGAACCGATGACGCAACTACGAATTTCAGTTCTCTGAAAGTGTCTCAGTTTCTGTTAAAATAAATGATTAAAGCAATAAATAATTACCTTATATTTTCCATAAATATAAAATATTAGAGATAACTTGAAAATTAATATTAGATATAAATATTATTAACTTTAATGGCATAACATAAAAATTACTAACTCATTTTTTCATTCCAACATTTTTTCTTTGTAACACTAACCCAGTTGTCACACTTGGTTGTATTGGCCCTAACTTCTTTCCGCACTCATGAGGTAATAAATATTTAGGAAGAATCGTAAATTAACTGAAAAATTGTAGACACCTTACTGATCTATTTTGGGAACCGACTGTTTTTGGGAATCCGTTTATTCGCCCTATCTCCGAGCATCTAATGTCACGTGTATCACCCCTAGGGCACACTCACCTCGGAAAAATAGCTGAGATCCTTCCAACGAGCAATATCGGTCCCTTGGTCGCCCTTAAGGCTTCGGGATAAGACCCCTGCCATTGATTCAGGGGTTCCAAGAAGATATTTGGGATCGCAGGAAAAATAGGGGGTGAAGAATTTCGCACGAAATAGTCATCCTCTCTTGAATTTCCGAGCGATATCATCGCTCATGGCCATTACAAGGATTCCAGTTTGTTTATCCTACATATTTAGAGGATTGATTCCATTGATTTCTGAAAAAGCTATAAAATAACTTACGTTAGAACAGATACTACGCAGCCTTCATCCAAAGAAAAGGGCGAATCATCGGTAAACAAATAAAACTGTATTAATCAAACAAACAAAAATTGTATCGCAATAAACTCAAAATGAAATTGTGCCAGTTTCAAACATTCAATCCAAAGTAAATAACTTTTTGGGTCAAAAGAAATGAAAGAAAGAATTCTCTGAAAACCCTCAAAGAAATGAAGTTGTATGCAAGTTCTTTTAATCAAGCGGAAAGATTTCCAGGCATTTCCCTGTTTTTCCCCGGTTTGCAAAAAATTTTCACGGCGATTGAAATAAAAAATCGGAACTCCTATAACTGAAATTTTTTCTTTCGAAGTAATCAGAACTAAACTGCACATTAAAACATTTAAAGTGGAACTCTTAAATAAAAACTAAGATTTCCTCTCGCCCACCCAATAAAAATATTGAAAAGAAAAATAGGACCCTTCCAATTCAGAAAAACAATTAATAACCAAAAGTTACTCCCTTAAAACTCTATAAGAATATTAAAATAAATGAATTGTCCTCCAATTGAAAAAAAATAAAACCCAACTTTGGTCCCTTCCAAATCGATAAAAATATTAAATACAAAAAAATCTCTTTTCCAATTTAGAAAAAATTGGATATCGAAATTTCGAATGAGTATGTAAAATGTGCCATTTTTAATGTAAACTTTATTATAATTAGTAATTGTAAAATGAATGATTTCACGATCGAAAAAGTTAAAAATTGAACTTAGCATGAAGAAAAAGTTTAAATCAAACTTATTTTGAATTATTTTCCTTGGAAATGGGAAGTTATCTAAAATCTTCAGTTGAGACGTGAAATTCAATCAATCAGAAATTTGAACAATTCAGAATTAAACAAATTCCAATGGTATTGTATTGTATTGTATTGTATTGTATTGTATTGTATTGTATTGTATATTTAATCTCTCCCTTTTATGGGTTTGAGAGCCTCTGCTCCCTGTACATATGTATATTTGCACTCCGTCCTTACTCTAACTTATTCGCTGTTTATATTCTAATTTTTTGCCTTATTTAATAATAAAACTTAAACAATAATAACCTTAACAATAATACTAATAATAATTATATTAATGAGCGATCTTCCAGGGCTTCTGTTTCCTCTTACCATAAAAAGCAAACATTTTCCACGATTTTGAAATCAACTTTTGCTTTTTACTTTCCTTTTTCAGGATTACCCGTTTGGCTTTGCACTATTTCCTTGCTTTCCCTTACTTCTTCCAGTTTTTTCATTCACATCACTCCCTGTCCATTACCATCCAAAATCCATCTTACACACTTATCCACACTCAGCTGTCCGTCTTCCTCTCCTGTACATCTCTCTAATACATGTGCCATTGTCTCCATTTCGTATCCACATATTGTACATAAATTCTCCTCTTCATCCATACAGTATCTGCATGCTCTCACTCCTTCTCCCATTGTAAACCATACCACCCTACTCCATTTGTCTTCCTTTTTTATTTTTTGCAGATATTCTGGTTCCGTCAATCCTTTCACCATCATATACCATCTATTGTACCTCGAATCCATAATCTTTACCCATCTCTCTTATCCTTGTCTTACTAATAGCTCTAACTCTATGTCCTGCCACTCCATAAACCCTTCTCGTATATCACAAACCCACTTCATTTTTTTCCTTTCGTCCTCCCATTTCGAATTTCCCAAGCTGCCTCTCGTCTCCTTCTTCCGAACTTCGTCCGAGCATATTTGTGCTATTATACTCCCCTCTCCCCTTTTTAGCTTCTCTTCAAACCTCCAGGCTCTTTTAATTTGTCTAGTAACCAATTTTTCCCTCCCTTATTATTACCTTAACATGTATCATGGGCAACTCCAATTTAACCCAATTACCCATCTTTGCAATCGCTCATGCATGCTCTCTACTTTCCTATGTTCCTTCCATCCCCAGATCTCCACTCCATAACACAATACCGCCCACACCAACGCATCAAACAACCTCATTCTCCAATCGTCCTTGAACCTTGTCCTTCCTATACCCCATACTTGACCTATTACTTTACTCGCAAACTCTATTCTTTTCCTCACCTGAAATGTTAACTTTTTCGAATTATACTGTTTTAATGTAATGTGGTCAAACATAAATCATGTCAATTGGAATAATTTTATATAGAAATACAGTAGACCTTCACAAAGCGCGCGGTGATCGGGACCGAGGCCCTCACTGAGCGCCCGCTCAGTTAAATCACTATCCTTATGTTTGGCGGGAAATATCTGTGACACGCATTTGCGGATTGTTTGAATATCATCTCACGCACGCTAATCTAATGTCATGTTCAAGGCGATTACCGACTTTAGAGATAATCGAAGGGAGAGGCAATTGTCGATAGGAGGCGATTTGCGAAAAAAAGGTACTTTGTGAGAATGCTGCGAAACAAATGTTTACAATTTCACGTTGAATTTAACCATTTTTAAATTTAACAAATGCTATTGAGTAATTTCAACATGAAAAGTATAGAGTTCAATATTAATTTTTTTAAACAACCAGTGATCTGATCGCATTACTGAAATCCTATAAAGGCGGAAGCGTGCAGGGGAAGTATGGGTCGAAACTTTAGCCGTAGGCCGTGATGACGGTAAAACTAAAATTGGATCTGGGATAATAGTCAAAATTGGCTTAAGCCCAGAAATCCCCGACGACCTTTCGGGCTTCTAACGGTCAGGTCCCTAAGGCGTTATCGTATTCCCCTTGAAGCTAAACTTGGCTAACACCGTTTATTAAAACTTTTTATTCCTGGTAGCAAATTCAAAGACTAGAGCTGGCGCCTAATAAGTGATCGTTTAGATTGGGAATTCTATACGATATCCTATCCTCAGACGAGTTCCCGACGTAATTTTCCACGAAACAAGATGTTGCCTCCGAGCGAAACCGCGCTCGTAAAAATCTTTAGCTATCCACCTCTCGGTAAAAAAAAGTTTCGTTTCCTCGTCCAAAGCGTTCTTTACATCAATAAAAGGCGTTTCCTTAAAGCAACAGTTTAACAATTCAAACTTATTTTTTAGTTTAGAATATTCTCATTGTCCGTATTTTTTATTTTTATGTGTAAAAATTTTGATCTGCACTAGATTTAAAACAAAAGCAGGATGTCTAGAGATCTGGGAAATCTGCGATATTCTGGAATTTTGTGCACCTTGAATAATGTAGGAAAATGCCGGGAATTAGTGAGCAGATCCGAGAGATCTGGCAAAAGCATGTGACTGTATAGTTGAGCGTCGCCGATTTATTAACAAACAATTATAAGATGGGAAATCTTTGAAATTTATGAACCAAAACATGGCGCAGGCAATTACTTTGTCTACTAAGGTCAGCGTAAAAGTAAAGCTCTGATACATTTTTTGTGCTATATTTCGGCCTTATTTCTGCTATTTTTTGTCGATACCAGGCAGTTTTGCGTTTTCAAAATTTTCACAAAGTTCCATACTACGAATTCTGTAAGCTAATTTTATTTTCGTATTTAATATCATGTAGAACATGTAATTTTTAGTAAGAACATATTTAAATTGATCATTTTAAATAAAAGACTTTAAATTGGCAGTTAAATTATTTTAATTGTAAGTCACTTCAAATCAATAATGATTTAATTCTTATGTATACAGCAAGATTTAAAAAATTAACTTTCAAATTAAAAGTTCAACAAAATGAAACAATGGAAACGTTAACGTTCAAAGTTTGAATTTAGCACCTTGAAATTTTACCGTTTTAAAGCCACTCATGCATGACAAAACAATAGCATAGCGATAAAGTGCAGTACCACAACGGCCTAGCTGTAACAGCGTCACGTTGCACAACATTACGACAGGGCCCTAATGTTTACGTTTCGGTGAATGTCGATTCAAGCCAGGCATTTGAACGACATTAAGGGGCATTTTTTAACTTTTGCCAATTATTTTGGTAAATTTAAAATAATTTGGCTTAAAACTAAGATCAGTCTAAAAAAAAGTAACAAAAGATAATGACGCCATAAAGACGTAATGCCAAAATGATGTGTTAATTATATTTTATATAGAAAAGAACGAAAAGAAACGTAAAGAAACTTTTTTTACGTTCCTTTTTGTTTCTTTCGTCATAAAACTTTGAAGAAACACACTTTTTATATTGTGACGCCGTATCTGCATTATTCCTTAGCAATTTTTATACTTAGCATATTTTTCAGATCAATTATATTGAATTTACAGAAATAATAGGCAAATAACAGAAAATGTTCCTTTAATTTCGTTCAAATCCCTGATTCAAGCCATGATCAGAACCAACAAAAAGTGATGCAATCGAAAGTCTAGTGTATTTTAATTATAAATTCCGATTGTAAATTAGCAGTCAGACATTGTTATTTACTAAATAAATATTCTTCTTTAAATTGAAACATTTAAAATTGCATGTGTTAAAATTGGAATAGTTTAGACGGCAAGAATATTTAAATAAGCTTTCAAATTGCATAAAAGCGCAAAATTATTAATTTATTAATAAAATAATTTTTAAATTTAAAATTGTTTACCAAATTTTAATCACACTTTTACATTTGTTTACCCATTAAGAGGCTTAGAAGCACTAAAAAATGCATTTTGTAATTTGGAGGTTTTAGAATTACGCCTTAGAAATTTAATGAATCCATAATTTTAAACATTAACAATTTCAAATCCTCTTTTTATTTTTTCAAAATTCGAAGAAAAAAATCAAAGTTATTGTCTGGAAATCCCCACCATTTTATTTTTCTTATAGTAGAATTTTCTTTGCATAAAATATAATTTTCTCATTTTTTTGGTAAACGATCCGAGATATTACAAAAGAGCAAAAGGTATTTTTTATTTAAACATTTTTAGACGTGCAAACTTTTATCTTAACTTATTTTTATACCTTTCGTTATTTCTGAGAAAAAATGCGAAAATTTGATTTTAAGGAAAAAACTCTCCTGGCTACAAAAATGGTTGACCACGTATGTAGCTCACAGGATGTCCACCTTGTGAAAGGCCAAATTGTATAAAAAAATTGAACAAGAATGTTAGTGTTGGTTTTTCTTAAAATCAACTTTAAAGAAGTACAGTGGAAAATATCATTATAAAAGTCCGAAAAAATTTATATGTCTGCATTAGATCAAAACCTACAGAAGTTTAGAGAAAGAATTTGTATTTCTCTTTTAAAAATAAAATTCAAAATTCAACTCCTCGTAAATTTTTGGGAATTTTTCTCAAATTGTAAAAATACATCTCGTCTAATTTCTTTTTAAAAACGACATATTTAGTCGCTGATAGATTATGCTACTTGAAATGTAGGGACTGCCTGATTTGAAAGGGATTTGATCTCAAAATTTTGTTTTTGTGACGGTCTCACTCAACACGAGATGTTCTACTTGAAACTTAATACGAAAGTAAAATTGGGCGACAAGTAGACTTTTTAGTTTAAATATAAAAGCTGTTGAAATCCATCCATCTTTTACACAAAGCTGTCAATAATTCTCAAAAGACTAATTTATATTTTATAGATGTTTTTTGTTAAATAATTTTGTTACTTAATGATCAACTAAAATTTGGTTATTTGACAATTTCATCTTTCTAGGTTTCGTATCTTTCGACAATCCGTCGAGCGCGCAGGCGGCGATTCAAGCGATGAACGGCTTCCAGATAGGGATGAAGCGGTTAAAAGTTCAACTTAAGAGGCCCAAGGATGCCAACAGACCGTACTAACCCACGTCCTAGCCTAGAAAAACTGGCCGGATCGCGCCCTATGTTATAAACCACAGAGTAAGTACGCCATCGATCACTGAATACAAGAGATGCTCTAAATTCAAATTTTAACTTCATGAATGCGATCCAATTTTCATCAAATTGCTCAAGCTTCATAGATTTTGTTAATTCGAAATCCGTTTCTCAATCATTCCAAATTTAATTCACACATCCCTATATTGCAGTTACAAATTAGGTCATTTATGAAAAGTATTGGATTCGAGTCAATATATAGCAGTGAAGCAACTCAAATTATATTGACACTGTAAAAGCAGAAAAAGGAAAACTCGGAAAAAAATTGTTTCTCACAAGGGGAGACCGACAAATATGAATTTTAGTTTCAGTTGATAAGAATTTTGTATGAAAGCTGAGTGTTAACATGCCATATAGAGTTTAGGGGGAAACACATCCGAACGTCGGGTAACTCAGACAGTAGTGCTTCGGCTTCATAGCCGTTCGATAGCGTGTTCGATTCTCATTGCCTGAATTTTTATTTATTTATTAAATTTTTTATTCATTAAAATATTTATGAACATCATTTTCTTCAAATATCTTCGAAACTAATGCATGTAATAATTTTTCAATGGCGTTTTTCACGGAAAACTGACCTATTTTAAGTTAATAATTAGGAAGCAAAATAGATATTATATGAACATGGCCATGAATCATCTAGGAAAGGACAACCAGTGCGAGCCGAAGCGTTTAGAACTGAGTATTCATATACTCCCTGAATACTCAGTACTAAGCCCCTTCGGCTCGCAGTCAAAAATTTCCGTGAAAAGGCATTTAAACATTATTTTTGCACAATTTTTGAAGAATATTTTACTACATAGTATATTTATAAACGTTTTAATACATAAAACAGTGCAGGAAACGACAAACGAACACACATCCTTCCGGCTATGAAGCTTGAAGCACTACCGCCTGAGCTACAGGTCGTTCAGAAGTGACTTGTGCTAAACTATATATAATCTGTGGTTATCATTTCAAAGTCGATATTCTCAAAAACGGCGAAAAAGCACATATTACTACGTTTTTTATTTCTTAAAAAGCGACAGTGAAAAAATCAGTATACAATTCTTAAGACCATAGAAATTTTTTTTCACAAACCTGATTTTTGGCATGACAACTACATAAATGAAAATCTCATACATTATTTTATTATCAAAAAATAAATTCATTCGGATGGTAGAATCTAAAATACTTTTGAAAGCTTTTAAACTCTCAAATCCTAATAGTTATCAAATCTTATATCTTTTAAATTAAATTTCTTCATATTAATAGGCCTTCGCATAGAGCTTCCATTTTTTGAATTCAAATATTTTAATCTTATAAATGTTTTTGTTTTAACATCTTCAATTTATAATACTTTGATCAAATTTGCATTTTTTTTTTAAATTCATCAAGTATTTTAAACGCATAAACATCTGTCGTCCAATTTTGACCATTCTTTTTTTAATGTGCAGGTGTTGTACGAAAGTACAAGCCCAGTGGAAGTTCGAAAATCAGAAGTGACGAGTTTGAATCACCGCTACAACACTCTCCACCGTAACAACCTAGTATACTAGTTAGTTAATTCTTTAGAAGTAAAAATACAGGTCATCGGAGGAGCTTCGCCGTCATTCACGAAAGATTTCAAGAAAAATGGGAAAACATCGGAGAACTGTTTTGTCTCTGATCAGCCAGGAAGACCAAAAATGTGAAGGATCTTTTTCTACCCTATAAGCGTTTACACTCGAGGTTTGTTAACAATCGCTCGTTCTTCAGAAAGTCTAGTTAGAAGAAACATCGTAGCACCAAGTCACAATTATAAAAGAGAGCAGTCGTTAAATTTAAAAAAGCCGACATCTGTCTTTCATGGTGTTCGAAGACTTCCTCAGTCTTTGCGTTTGACTTTTGACTTGCTGCGATGACTGCTATTTCCGAATTCACTAGACTGAATATTCGTTTTAAGAGGCAAACATTTTTGATCCAGGGAAAGATTCTCTTTCGGGTCTTCAATTGCAGACACAGCTTCGAAAAAAATGCCAAATCTAGTCACTGCTGTGTTGGCGATTTTTCAACGACTGATCACAAAACAACTTCATTACGATCAACGCAAAATGTAGGTTTTATACCACGCTAGGAGCGATACTAGTCACCAGCTCTTTTACCATTTTAGCGAGACAAAAAACCCTTGATAAAAATGATAATTGTAAGATCTCGGGATTGGATTAATTAGGGAAATAAATTAGAAGAATTTCGAGAAAAGTTGATGAAGGTTAATATCTGGTGACTTTAGAATTTTGAAATAGAAAAGATCGATTTTTGAGGTGCGACCTTTATAGTAAATAAGTCTCTCAAATTTTTGAAGTACTTAAAGGTGTTTTGCGAGAAGGAACCGCGTTTGAATCACGAGGATTTCAGATCGATAGAGTGATAAATTCATCGATTGAACGCTCCGATCCCATTTCGTTTTGTCGACCGAT